>QJOA01000413.1:0-57629 GCA_004155915.1 Monosporascus sp. CRB-9-2
TTTTTTTTTTTTTTTTTTTTTTTTTTTTTTTTTTTTTTTTTTTTTTTTTTTTTTTTTTTTTTTTTTTTTTTTTTTTTTTTTTTTTTTTTTTTTTTTTGTCGCCTTTTAATATGTAAAAAATTATTTTAAAATTTGCGTTATTTTTTTGCAAACGTATTTACGTTTCGTTTATTTTTTTAAAAAAAAGTTTATATTTAAAACGTTATAAAAACATTAAGAATAAGTATAATAATTATAACTTAAATACTTTAAAAAGTAAAAATAATTGGCTTTATTAAATCGAATATACTTGGAATAAACGAAAGCCTTAAATCTAAATATCTTAATTAAGTTAATACGAATATTATAAAAGCTGCGGTAATTTGTAATAATTTTTTTTTTCCTTTTTTTAAATGCAACCTGTTATAATAAAATTAATTAAAACGCTTAAAAAACCCTTTTAATAAAAATAAAAAAGATACCAACGGTTTTTATCTTTAAAAAATTCCTTAAAAAAGGGAAATAATATTATAATACAGGAATAAAGGTTTCTATTCTTAGAGAAACCCGCTTTTGGAACCTAGCAAAGGCCCGTACGGCTAAACTTCGGACAAGGAAAACTTAATTTTTTCCGTTAAGGTTAAAGTAATTTAGGTAATTTAAGTAATCTGGATCAGATTATACAAATTACATAGATTTACAATCCACTTACTTAATAAAAAAGGGTATATAACGAACGATTTTTTCTATAAATAGCATTTATTTAATTTCGTTCTTTAATTATTAATTTAAGCGTTTAATTAAACGTATCGTTTTCTAATTAAGGGAAAAGTCCGTAAATCTTTTCAATAAATAAACTCGCGAATTATTTATTGTATTATTGTTACCTGCAAATCAAGATTCTATTTCGGATACTGCTTATACCTCTAGGTGGATATATAACAGGTTCGTTATAACAGATTATGCTATTTTATTAAAAATAAAGTATTTATCCTTTTTTTTATTTTTATTATCGTTTTAACTTAATATAAAAATAATACGTTTTTATAAACGTTATTATTTATAAATTATAGCTATATTTTAAAATCAAGATTATTAAAATTCGGTAAAAAAATCTTTTTTAATCCGATTATACTAATAAATTTGCTAATCTTATTTTTAATAAGAACGTGTTTTTTTTGAAAATGTTTATAAAATATAACTTTTTTTAACTAATAAAATATCTGTAAGTTCAATTAATAAATATTAATAATAAACCGGGTTTTTTATATACGTAACAGTTACTATATAAGACGAGATTATATTTACACCTTCCGTTTATTTCACTATAATAGAAATTTAAACAATAAATATTACGATATCGTTTAACATTTAAAAAGATATTTGTTCAAAATATTAACTTATTTCTTATAACTTAAAGATAAAGGTATTTTCGATCTTAAAAATAATACCGTTCTACAAATAATAATATCGACCGGAAAAGGTTATAAATATATATAAAAAAGTTATTTAATAACATAATTAAATAATAAACGAATAAGTAAATTATAATAATAACTTTTATAATAAAAATGGATTTATTATTTTTATATTTAAATTAGCACAAGAAATTATATTTATTTTACGATTAATTTAAAAGTCTAAAGTCTAATTTATTAAACTTAAAATAGATTTATAGTACGGTAATAAATAAATTATATATTTCATTAACGCCGATATCGCCGATTTATAAATAAAGGTTAAGTATATTAGTATTATAATTATTAATCTTAATATACGAGTATTCAAATTTGAATCTCAATAAATTATACCTTTATAAACGATATATTAACGAATAAATTAACTAAAGTTTTACCGATAAAAAATGTAAATAAATTTACGGAAAGTTTAAGGTTAAAAAGTTACGGAAATTGTAACAGAAAAATATTAATAAAATAAAAATTTAGTACCATAAACAGAAATTTAACCTGATAAATATTATTACTCAAAATTCCATCACCAATTAACCAGCTTCGCAAAAAGCAGTTTAAGGAAATATGTTAGATATCAGGAGTCCTAAGATAGACAGGACGCTACGGAAATTACCTATAGTTCAGAGTGAGGACTACACCAGCTACATCCATTAATATAAGCCCTGACCGACGCGGTCAAAGGACTTCATAATCAATATAACAACGAATGCACATAATCAAAGGTACAGAGTGTCGAATAATTTGAAATAGAGTGTCGCGCTCTACAAGTTGGCTTGGCACTATATATCTTTTTTTTTTCCGATGCATTTACTTAATACTTATCAAGTTATACATCGATATTTATATACGTATAATAATTATAAATTTATACTATATATCAAAATAAAACCTCTTTATAAAAGCTATATCGTCGATTTAACTGTATATTAATACGTTTATATATATTAAGTTATTAGAAAAAAGCTTTAAAATTAATAAAAATACTAGTCGGAATGGCAATAAGTTAATAAAAACTGGTGATAAACTGAAATAGCTTTAACGAGCTACAAATAGTTATTAAAAATACCAAGATAATTTGGAAGTCGTTATAAATTTTGCGTTATAATAAACCGTCGAATATATCAACTTTTTAAACCATAAAATTTACTACGTATAAAGACTATTAACCTGCAATGTAAACGAAAATATAACTATTAATAAAAGTTATATTTTAATTCTATATACGGTTTTATAATTATTGAATACGTTTTAATATACCTAAATATATCTATTTAATTTTTAATATAAACCTTTTTAAAGTTAAATTTAAACTTTAATATAATAGTTATAAAGCTATATATAATAGTAAAATATTTTAGTTAATAAAGATTACGGTTTCTGTTAGAGATTATGTAGGGTGTTTTGGTACGCCAAGAACTCTAACCTTGGCAGCCCTATATATAGCTAGCTAGCTCGCAGACTTCCGTATTCTTTTCTTTTAATTCTACATCTTTATTAATATATTATTTCTAATCCTGAATAGTTTCGTTTAAATTCTAAATTAATAAGCTCTATATACGTTAACATATAAGGTTTAAAAACTTGATATATTTAACGATTTATTATAATGCAAAAGTTATAACGATTTCGAAATTACTTTAATAAAACTTAAGAATTTTTATAACGATTACCGTTTTTTTAAAAAAAAAATTATTATTAATATTTATCCGCGCCGTATAGCTATAAATATATATAATATATCAAAATAACCCCTTTCCTAGAGTTCTATATTTTAACCTTACCCGCTTTTTCGTACCTTCTTTACGCGTTAAGATATTAATACATACGGTAATAAGTTATTAAGCGAATGCGTCGTAAAGAAAGGTGTATGCTGCCAAGCCAATTTGTGGGGCGCGACACTCCAATTCAAATCGACAGTACAGGGCCGTTAGTTCCGAACCTCACCTAACCTAAGCACGACTCCGTACGGCTTCTAGAATTAAATCTCGGCTGAGTCAGAAGCAAGAAAGCAAAAAGAGGTGTGGTTCGAAGCCCACCAACAGAATTCATTCCGCAGCCACCATATCTCATGGCGCGTCCATAGATCCCGAGGGGTTAATATCGATTTAGTTCTGTCATAATTTACCCCACTAGATTGGCTTACTAGGGAGCCTCAAACGCTAAGCGGATCAATCTTGCGGGCAAAATAGTGACGTGCGTTGAATGGCGGCGGGCAAAACCGATACGAACCTATAGATCATGCGGATGAAGCCCCGTCCCTCCTATTTTTCATGCAGCAGGGATCGGAGTCATTGCGGCGTGAATCGTCGTCCCATCACTTATGAGGCAGGTGATGGTCGCCACCGGAGCAGTCGTAAGTAGTGTTACGCATAGCGGCCCTGTGGAGGACTTATTTCGAATTCTTTATCACCCGAGTGTGATTTAACGTATGTCCTTGGATGTTATGATTGCTTCTGGCTTCATATTTGGCCAGTGGCATTATGTAACTACGATACTAAACGAGCAGAAACCTCTTGCCGCTAGGCTTCAGCCAATCATTAGCGAGCTTCAGGAACAAATGCCAGACCATTGCACACTCTGGGCGAGACGTGCTTAGAAATGCATTGTTAACGGTATTGTGTGGACTGTTAACGTCTAGGGTAAGCATTATACTGTATCTTCTGCTATCGTTCGTTGGCCCCGGCTAGGGGCCGAATGTGAGGTCTTCGAGGTCTGAGTGTGCATCCATCGAGTAAAACCCCAAGTGGTATGTAGTTCATCCGAAATGCTCACCACGGGGAAGAACGAGGGCAGATCAGAGATATTTCGGGACTGATCATCCGAACTCTATATGGGAGGGGACCTGTCGCCCGAATCATGAGGAGCATCAGGGGTTGTTGCAAGGAATCCAGAAGATCTACCTGCCCAGGAACTTGAACCTAACTACTTTACGCATGGAAAATCCAGTCATACTCTGTTCATGCTATTTGTAAACGAGGGCTGAAAAGGCTAAGCTTTCCTACAGCCTAGACGATCTTCGCTAGCACAAAGACCGCGGGACCTGGTCACCGGCTCGTCCGTTATTTGGTTCCCAAACCTCCGGTAACGTCGCATTCTAACGTACTTGGGCTCGCCCAATTATCATTGCTTTCCAGTCTCACATACGTAGTTAGCGGCGGCTATATCAGTGTCAAGGCCGGCACGCCACGGGATATGCAACTATCGCTTGTTGGTTCACAGTTCACAACGTGACGAACTACAAAGTCATTTAAACTCACATTGGGTCGCCAACCTGGTCGGACATGCAATTCTCTGGGCCGGGCACATTGCATTGTAGTATCGTTCGCGCCTGACGTGTCCAGTAGCACTACGATAACCCATCAATGCGAAGCCTAATTGGCTATACTTGCCGAACCTTAGTAGGCTCCGAGAGCAAAATCCATACTTAATAAGCTTTGGATAACACAAAAACGGTCAGCATGCGCTGCTTAGTTCTGCCCCCCTACACAACTCGCCGGTCTCACCGGCGACTATTGTCATGCGTGCTTGTCATGTAGCGATAGGACGCGAATGGCAATAGGTCTTTCCCGAGGTCAACCGGGGTATATAGCATAACCCCTGGATGGCCCCGCAGTAAGTAAATAGTATCACAGAACTCCGGTCGACGTGGGGGTGGGCCGCGCGGGCCGCAGCCGTGTATCTAGCTTGACTCGGCGTTAAAGCCCCATGCCGCCAAGGACGCGGGGGAGCGTGTATACAGGATTTGCTCGTGTAACTGTATCAGAAATCCAATAAGTATTAACGAAGACTACAAGTAGCGGCTCCAGGAACAGGGAAGAGCTTAGAGGCTGGGATTGCAAAGCAGGTGACCGAGCGGCTGTACTCGGGAATAACCGGTTATAGTAAGTCTTAAAGTGACATACCGAGTCCTATCTGCATATGCGGCTTCGCCGTGAGTCCGAATTTCGTAAGAGGCTTGGGGAGGCACCCACTTGACGCAAAAAGGTCAACTGGCCTGCTGGAAGCGTTACAGCATCTTACAATAGCTTATTCAAAATTTTTGATATATTGTACTAGTTCATACAACTGCTATGACAACATTTTGTTTAATTATAAATATTTTGCCAATTTTGGCACCGTAACTTGTTATTGCCCATATAATATAGTCCATCTTCCGCTTTTATTAGGCCTACGGGTCACTGGAGGCAAGTTGATGTTTTTTGCGTCAAGTTGGTGGGAGGGTTTAGATCTTGCATGATGACTTGCACGACAAGATTTCCGTTTAGATCTAGATGCAGGTACTTCGAGATGTAGCTCATCCTTTGGGGGGGAAGGAGCATCCCGGCAGTTACTCGAGGGAATTTGCCCAGACACTTGATGCGACGTGGGTCGACAGGTGCTACATATTCCAATGACCGCTGTTTACGGGACCCTTAGTGTCCCCCACCCACTTCCTGAATTTACCCACTTCCTGAATTGGTCCACAACACCGAATACGAGGGTATCACTAACAACACTCCCTAATATCTCAACCTACACAACGTTTCTGAAGCTCTAATTTGAAATGGGACCTGACGATAAGTATCGCATTCAATAAGCCTTAGCAGAAGTTACTAAAGGCGCTTAGCAAAAAGCAACAGCTAATAAATGGGGTATAACAGAAAGCACCCTATCCACTCGAAAAAAGGCGCCAGATCTTACGCCTAAGGTTATCAATATTAATAAATCCTTAACCTTTTATAAAAAAATAAGCTGGCGAAATAAATATTAAACGAAAAAGTTAATAAAAAGATACCGTATAACTTCGAAATACGCTAAATAATAAAATATATTAATTAAACAAATAAAAACGTTTATTTTTGTCGCGTAACCACTGCACCAAAAGATCATTTGCGACAAGTTTATCTAAGTGTTAAGTGCAAGATTTTATCTTGCTACTTGTCTGACAATTTTTTTTAAAAATATTAAATTAAACGTTTTATTAACTGGCATTTAACGTTTGAAAAAAAGTTATAAAAATTTTCCGAAACTTTCCGTATATTTTTTAACTTTTTTAATAAAATCCGAAATTTTAATAATACTTTAAAATTATGATCCGTAATTTAAAAATTAAAAACGAAAATACTATAAATATAAATAAAATAAGCGTATAAAAAGGGAAAATTAATTAAAAAAATAATTAAAATCGTTTTTATAAAATATAAATTTTAAAAAAATCCGAAATAATAATTTAAATAACGATAATCGAAATTATTACGGTTAACAGACGACGATTAATATTTATAATATTTTTTACCGGTTTTATATTTTAAAAATAATAATTTTCGTATTATATTTTTAAATAAAAATATACCCTTAATAAATTAAGTTAAAATAAAGTTAAAATATTTCCGAATAATTTTAAAACGTTTATTTTTCCGAAACGAAATCTTTAAACCTTAATAATTAAAGTTTTTTATTTTAAATTAATATATAATTTTTATTACGGTTAAATTTATAATTAAAAAAAATAAAAAAGGTTATTTATATATAATTTTATATAACTATTATATTATATTATTACTTAATATCGGGATATTTATTAAGTTAAAGTAATATTATTAGAAAAAAACGTTAAATTTCGATTTTTTCGTTACTTTAACTTTTATTCATAAATAACGTTATTTTAAAATATATTATAAAAAGAATGTTAAAAAAAAATTTAAAAAATATATATTCGAGTTTTATAACGATAATTATTTCGTTATTTAACGTAAATAAACCGTTTTAAAACTTAAAAATAATCGGAAGATTTTTACGTTAATAAACCTTTAAATTAATTAAAATTTATTAATGTTTTTTAAAAAAATAAAAACGTTTAAAATTAATTCCGTATTATTAATTTGCAAAATGTTATTATTTTTTATAATATTTAAATTTTAAAGCCGTTAAAATTATCGTTTTGCGTTATAATAATAAAAATTGAAAGAAATAATTAAAAGCTTTAAAATTTAAAGGCGTATTATAATAATTAAGGATTTTAATAATATATTTCCCGAAATTAAATAAATTATAAAAATCAAGAAAGTTATTAAAGCTTTCGTTAAAAGGTATAAATAATAATACGTAAAAAGCTTTCTGGAAAAAGCTATAGAAATTAATCGAAGGTTAATGGAAAATATGTTATTTTAGTGGCAATTAGAATGAAGCAAAAATATAACGTTTTCGTTAAGATATTAGGGAGTGTTGTTAGTGATACCCTCGTATTCGGTGTTGTGGACCAATTCAGGAAGTGGATAAATTCAGCAAGTGGGTGGGGGACACTAGTTCATAAGGCGAGACGACAAGACATTAGGCCCTGGTAGTAACTATTCCCCTCCCCCCACCACCCCACCCAACAACAATGCAAGGGTTGGACTGTAGGATAGTTAGCTAACAGGAGCAAACCCTTCAGGGACGCAAAAACGGGAGGAAAATGGGTATTACGCGGCGTTAGATTGGCCTGGATAGCTGTCCCAGTTGTTTCCATTGTAAATACAGCTTCGGGGGAACAAATAATCATGGAATGTGTCTAGATACTGATAGCAACGTCATCGTGCCCTGGGCCATGTCCTCCGACTCTTTTAAGCGCCTTCAAATATTTGCTCCTCCGCGGCCGCCTAGTCTTCTAACATCCAACCTCGGACAGCCCATATGAACGAAATGGTTTACTCGAACGGTGGCTATGCATCAAAGATCCATCTTTTCCCGTAGCATCCGCTTCAGAGATTGTATCTTCATGGATAGGCCGTGAAACCCTTCATGGACGCTACTCCCACCAAACAAGGTGTCGTGCTCCAACACAGGTAGCGTGCGTTCACCCTGGAACGTTGACCAGAGAGATGGGCCTTTCAGCTCGTTGGTTGGCGCCGGTCCTTCTTCTCCCGTGCGCTGTTGTGCAGATCCCCGTATGATGCTGAGAGAACTGGGAAGGCCGATGACGTCTTCCGCAGATTGGAACGTGTCCAGCAGCATTCTGACACCGGTATATGTCTTGCTGTACGTCTCATCCAATAACGGAAGTTCCCCAAGCTGCAGCCCACGGGTACGGAGCAGACCCATGCCTGCCAAGCCATTTGGCGACGGTGCGGGGGGTAACCGACTGAGATACATTTCGAAGTGGTTGAATACAATGTCGTAAAGCTTTGTTAGGGATACAAAACAGCGTAAAGCTAAACGGATCGTTGGCGCCTCGACTATTGTCTCTTCTGCGGATAGGTGCGAAGTGTTGGGAGCATTTACTGCCTGATCCTGCAATCTTGATTCTGCGTCTGCGATATGTCCCATGACGGATCCGATCGAAATTGGTGTCGTAAGCCCATGTATGGAGTTGTAAGAGGAACTACCCAGCTGCTCGAAGCAGTCGGGTGGCGGCGTAGGATCCAGGTCCGACACTGATTGTTGTCCCTTGTTTAATGCCATTATCTGGAGGATATTGATAAACTCTTGTGATGGGTGTAAGATCCATCCGATGGGATAGTTGTTCATGCTAAGTGGATTGTTCATATTGACCCAAGGGTTGTCCCTCAGCATTGCGCACGTCTCATATATATCTGAAATGAGAGCTGATAACCTCGGTATGACATGCGGGTTTCCGTCTTCTGGTGATCTAGGAGATGAGTCTGAACCTATGTCTCCACCCTCGGTCATGGACACACCAGAGAACGGCGCTATGGTTTCGTCGCGTGCGTAGGATACGGTAGAATGCGATGTCGGCCTATTGAGAAAAGTAGGGGGTATTTCGAAATTAAATACATTCGATTCGTGCCCTCCATGTTCTACTGGATATTCTTCCAAGAGGTCGTGACCATTCGACATGTTGCCATTAGCGATTTCATTGAGCATGATGTCCGGCCCATTGCCGCCGTATGAGCTGGCGTCCCATGTCTCTGAGTATGTTAACTGCGAACCCAGCAGCGAATAATCGTTGACTGCACGGTCAGAGAGAGAGTCCAATATCAATGGGGATATTGACCCTAGAGTCATCTGCTGGAGATCTCGCGCGGGCTTATGATCGCTCGTACGATCATCCGCCGTATTCTTTCCATCGCTAGGTCGCCTCCTTCTTGCCCTCCGACTAAATACACACTCTACCTTCGCACGAGCGCACCTCTCACATTGCTGCGTCTCTGACAAAACCGTGCATTTAAGCTTTTGGAAACGACACCGGTCACAAGAAGCCCTTATAGACTGCTGGTTTCTAGACGACATGGCTTGTGCGAGAGTAGACATCAACAATTTGGTGAATCGCTTGCTGGACCAAGACGCCGAGATTCGGCTGGTAGATGAGATAACGCACAGCAAGTCCTGCGTGTGAAAGATGGAGACGAGCATATGGCTGATAGGTGCCACTCCGCGTTGAGAACGCCCAGTGTCCATCCAGCCTCGCGGTACGTCTCTGGTTTTAGAACGGTTCCCGAAGCGATCGACAGCTAGCCATTGGCACGCCAATATCAGGCCAACCCGCGGGTTCCATATGCTCGCCTATTCCTTGAGAATGCATTATTTACGCCACACGTGGGGGGCACCTCCTTAAACTGCAATACTGCATGTCATCTTTCGGGGTGGGGAAGCTGACCATAAAGGAGTTCGCGCGGCTAGGTTTAAGAGGGAAGTATCCTGTGGCGAGCCGCGTATATGGAGCTTGAACATCACTCGGATTAGTCATCCACTGGTAGCACGAAAGAGGCCGTCGTCGACGCAGTCCTAATATTAGCTTTAAGGGCCCAGAGATGGCCTCTATCTTGCCGCCCAGAATCCGAAATGAATGTCAGGATTAAAAAGTAGTATGCATTAATGAAAAGAAGAATGTTATATGTAAAACACTTAATAAAAACTGGGCAAGATTTCCATAACTTGGTGATAGACATTACAGTTCTTTATTCATACTTTTTTATCCTGTGAACACTGCCTTCGTTAATATCATCTCGGCCGTTGCTGGTCTTGTCATCTACCCCTATTATAGCGGGAATTGCAGCTAAGCTACGGCAGATGCAACGTAATTTTAAGACAGTTTGAAAAACAGTAATACCTTTTCCATCATAATGCCAAATGGAAAAAGCCAATCGGTTCAGGAATATTGTCTTACCCAGCCCCAAGCAAAACTTGGACGTAGAGGTTCTAGCCAGATCCTCTTTCGGATAGCCTCGGATATGTAGTTCTTATGTAAAGTCAATGTTTCTCGACCTTATTTAAGAACGATGGCGATGCGATACTATAAGCCAAGAATTCTAAATCTGTAGGAATTGAAAATAGGGAGTAACACCAGCTCTCACGGCCCAACTATCGCCACTATGCCTAACCTCCCCGCATTCCACGAGCTGTCGTCTGGCAACCGCCATTTCCCATCGTGCTGCATGCAGATGTGCCTTGTCCGTACCAGAAGCATCTTGACCTACACAGCCCATACGGAGATTGTAGGGCTCTACATAACACCGGACACAATTCCCGTTGCGGTTTGTCCCCGAGGCAATCGTAAACGATCCCGGTCCTGCTGGGAAAGACATGCTAGTAGATGATCGAGTTTGCGGCACAGTCCCGCACAAAGCTTCTCTTGTCTCATCCAAGGAGACGGTCGGAACCTACGTCAAGATCTCTGCAAAACGCCCTTCACCCAGGGTTGAAAACAATGCAACCCGATCCACTGCGTGGCCACCAGATTGCGCAATCTTGGCGCTCCATCAATCCATTCGCCCTAGCTAATTATGGACATCAATCCATTTAAAGCTCTCGTAAATAAACATCGTATCCATAATAAATTTTCCTTATAATAATATATGTCCCGCTATTAATAAAACCTTATTAAATAAATAGTAATATTAATAGGTAATTATTTATAATGCTATATAAAAAGATCTTATTTATCCGAAAACGTTAAATATTTTAATATATTATTTATTTATAACTTTAAACATATTTCTTTTTTAATAATAACAATAATTATTTAAAATTTTTAATGTTTTACGGTTAATTTAATATCAAATTTAATTTTAAAAAATAATTATATCGTTAAATTTAAGTTACATATTAATAAATATATTATTTATATTCGGGGTATAAATATAAAATATATTAACTTTATAATAAAATAACTTTTTTTGTATTATATAAAAGTTATAAGAATAAAAGTAAAATTATTATAAAATTTTTATAATATTTTTTTTTATAATTTTATTAAATTATAATTTTAAAAAAAGATTTAATTCGGAAATATTAAAATATAAGTTTAATATATGCAATATTTCGGATTAATATATTTTAAATACGTCTACGATATATTTTTAATTTTCCAAAATAACGTACGGTTTTTTACAAAAATTATATTTTAATATTTCGATATTTATTTAAATTTGTTTTGATAATATGTATATTATTCGTTTAATTATGTATTAAAATTTTAATATAATTATTATTGAACTATTAAAAAATATCAAAATATTTCCGAAATAATAAAATACGTATTTTATAAAATGTTTTATTAAATAACGTTTTAAAATATTCATTTTAATTAATTTATTTAAGACGTTATATAATAATACATTATTTTACGTAATTTTATTACGTATAATATATTTTTAATTTTTAATTTGGATTTCTTTAACGCTATATATATTGATTTTCGTTTTAATTAATTAGTAACTTTAAAAATAATTTTAAGTTACGTTTACGGTTTTATAATATCCGAATGTAGAAAAAATATTATAATATAAATAACGTGCCACATAAGCGAGCGCAACATATAAGCGAGCGCAACACTTTTTAGCACCTCGCAACAAAAAATTTAAATAATTTAATAATAATATATTACATTAATTAAAATTAATGGGGTTTTTTTTTCGTTAAACGTATTTATAACTTGTTTACAAGTACGCGCATTATATTCGGGCTTGCCGCAAATATTATATTTCCGTTCTTTAATTTTAACTTTTTTACGATAATTATTTTTAATTATTGTGACGGCAGCCACCAAGATCAAACCGCGAGGCTAACAACCGTCACATGGGGCTGACAGCTGCCACACGAACTAGCCACCTGCCATACAAAAAGTAGGGACATTTGTAGATCTTTACGTACTTTGCGATTTTACCTTTCCTTTTTTTTTTTCTTTAGCTTAGAATTTTCGTTTATAACGTTAATAAATTAGTTATTATGCTATATTTCGCTAGCCGTAACATTATTTTAAACTTTTTCCCTTTTTCGTTTGCCTAACGATTAATAAATAAGGTATTATACCTTTTTTACGTCGATGCGTAACGACGAAAAATAACGCGTTTTAAACCAAACCTAAAATTAAAACCTAAATTAATTAGTATTAAAACTAAATGTTTATTAAGAAAAATTACTTATTAATTAGTTAACGTTTAAAACGATTTAAATTAATTAAAGGTAGAATTAAGAATGTAAAAGACGAAATATTTTCTTAAAACCTAAACCAAAGCGCAGAAAACGACGTACCGTAAAACGAAACCGAATCCGTAAAGATAAAAAGTTTATTAAACTAAGACCAAAATTATTAAAACCAAAATCAAAACCATTAAAATTAAGATTATAACTATTTAAAAACCGACCCCGATAGACAGCTGATCGACGAAATAGCTAACGATTACCAAAATGTTTAGGGAGAACTTTAAAGATTCCGTAACGAAGTAGTTCGCTTTTAGGCTAAATAAAGCCATTATTTCCCTACTCCTTTTAATAACGTCGACCGCCCTTGCCGAGAAAACATAATTAATAACGTTTTCGGTAATACTAGTACGTTTTGCCTTATTAGTATAATAGTATGGCCTGCTTTCCGTAAATTCGCGGGAATTAATAATACGAATTTTAATTATAACCGAAAGGAAAAAGCTTATGTTAACGACCTAGTTAAGTTTAACGGTAATAAAACCAAATTTAACGTTTAAGTCCGTAAGGTTACAAATAAATTTGAAATAAATAAATTAACTTTTTAAAACGAAAAAACTTATATAATTTATTTAATAAACCCTTTAAAAAAAAAGGCCGAATAAATAATTAAGATTCGTTATTAATCGATTACGTAACCTTTTTTTTACATAACCGAAATAATTTAGGTATTGGAATTATCGTATTATAACTTAAATTAAATTTCCGTTACCAAAAAACTTTTCGAACCTTTATTTTTAAATTTAATAAAAATTAAAATATATACAATTTTATTTTTAAATTTAATGCTTTCGTTTAAAAGGCCAAAATTACCGAAAATAAATAAAAATAAGTTTTATAAAAGTATATTTTTTTAAATTTCGATTTACGTTTTTTTAAAAATAACCGTAATTTTAACGTTATTTACGAAAGGTTTTATAACCGTATCGTTATAATTACTTATAATAACTAGCTCGCTTATAAAAAACGCTAACAAAAACGTAAACCTTAATTATACGATTTTAATAAACCAAAAAATAAAAACAAAAAAACTTGTTTAAATATTAATCCCGATAAATCAAAAATTTTGGGCAATACCGGCAAGCCTTTATCGGAGATTAAGAAAAAGGTTTATTAAAAAGTTGGTACGTATTTTAATTATAACAAAACGGGATATAAAGTTAACGATTATTTTAACAAAAAAAAGGTTATTACGGTAAAAATAATAAATAATTTATTTAATTCCGACAAATTGGAAAAAAAGTAAAACCGTCGGAAAACTTTTCGCTAATCTTTTTTATATTAATAATAACGGAAATAAATAACTTTAAAAAATGCAAAATTCTTATTAAAATTACGCAAATTTAAATAAATAAAATTAAATTACGTATTACCGTTTTTTATAATACCGGAACATAAACCTAACTTTTTATTAACTTTTTTTTCGCCAAGTAAATAAAAAAACGATTATCAATTCGTATTATTTAGTTAAAAAAAATTAATTTAGTTATAAAATTACCGGAAATAACCCGCCGGCCAAATAAAAATCTAGATAATTATAATATTCGAAATTAACGGATAACGTTTTCCCGATTAAATTTTTCAAATTATAAATATTAAATACGATATTTTTATCGGTTTCGACTAAATAAAAAAATATAACTTATTATTAAACTGCAAAAATAAAAATATTATTTAATCCGATAACCTATTAACTTTGGCCAAGTTCTTACCGGCGATTAAATTTCCAGCCCGATACTTATTAAACGGGTACGTTAACGCTAAAATTCAGGAAAACGTTTACTGCCATAACCGCGCTATAAAAAAGGCCGATAAGTAATACCAAATCTTCCGACGTTTATGGAAAAAATTCGAAAACGATTCTATTTTAATACTTATACTTATTATTCCGTTAAATATAATAAACAAAAAAAATATAGCAGACATATATAATACTAAATTAATTATTTCCGTTATAAAAACGGTTAAAAATAACGTAATTATCGCTTCGTTAACGAATAAATTAAAAACTAACCCTTATACGGAACGATAAGATAAATACCCGTTACCTTAAAAAGTTATTTTTTTTAAAAATACAAAATCGAACGTTATAACGGTAACCGTTTTGCAAAAATAAAAGATATATAACGGCCAAAAAATCCCTTTTCCCAAAAATAAAAATCCGGAATACGTAAAATAAATCCGAAAATTTTTACCAAAACCTTTTACTTACTTAGAAAAATTCTTTTTTTTAAAAAAAACCAATACCTTTCCAAATTTCCGACCTAACCATAACGTAATCCTGGAACTTAACCGGCCGATATCCGCCTTTAAACCTCTTACTTACAAAACGTTTATTTAATACTTTCCGTTAAAAAAAAATTATTAAAAATAAATTTTATTAAATTATATATATAAAAAAACGCCGCCTTAATTTTATTTACCTTAAAACTTTATTCGTTAAAACGCCGGTTTTATATTAATTATCGTTAAAAAAATTAATATTTAAAAAATCGCTTTATTTTAAATTTTTTATTTAATAATATTATATTTAATTATTAAAACGTTAAACGTTTTATTAAAATCGATATTATTTAAACGTTTTACAAATTTCGTATTATTATTAAATCGGAATATTTAATAATATTTAAAGCCCGTTAAAAAACATTTTAATAAAATATACTTTTATTTAAATTTAAAATAAATCCTATTTAATAATAATCGTTTATTAATACCTAATTACATAAATTTCTCGATTATTACGTAAACGTTTACGCCGATAACGTATTAATTTATTCCGGCCTTAAAAAGAATTTTTAAAAATATTACGAAAAAATTATTTACCAGTTACATAAAATTAACCTTTAAAAAATATCAAAAAGTTCCGGTTTAACGTTAAAAAAATAAATTATTTCGGTATTATTATAAAAATAAACGTAAATATTTTTATTAACTTAATTAAAATTAAAATAATTTAAAAATAAAAATTCGAAAATTTTAATAATTATATCGTAATCCGTTTATTTATAAGATTTTATAATTACGTACGAATATTTTATTATTATAAAAGCGGCATAATTAAATTATTAAATTGCTTATTAAAAAAAGATAGCTTTTTCGTAATAAAACCCGAACAAAAAAAAGTTTTCGAAAAAATAAAATAATTTATTTACGAAATTCCAATTTTAACCTTTTTTCGATTTAATCGATCGATTAAAATAAAAACAGACGTATTCCGTAACGTTATTAAAAATATTATTTAATAATAATAAAAAAATAACGAAGAAAAACCCGTAAAGTATTTTTCGAAAATTATAACTTTAATAAACAAAGCGTATCCTATTTAAAACCGAAAGCTGCTTACGGTAATCCAAATTTTCGAATATTATTACTTTAAACTTTAAAAATAAAAATTTTTTATTATTACCGATTATTAAATTTTATTATATTTTATAAACAAACGTATTTTTTTTACGCGCCAAATCCGATAAGCCAACTTTTTTTTTAACTTCGATATTATCTTCCAATATCGACCTGATAAAAAAAATATCGCCGCGGAAACCTTATTACGAAAAATAATAAATTTATTTACCATTAAAACCCCAAAAAAGAAGGAAAAAAACCAGGCTTTAATTCCGCCAAAACGATTAAACTTTTTTATCGTTACCACCGACGAAATGCCGGTTAAGGTACGAATCGAAAATATTTTATAAAGTACCAACTTAATTAATTTTATTTATCGCGAAAATAAAATATAAAATTTAAATAAAAAAAATAATAAATTAATAATACCCGAAAAAATAATTAACGGTTATAATTTTTTCCGTACCGTATTTATTTATAAAATTTACGTACCTAAAATATTTACGTATTTTAATTAAAATAGAATAATTAAAATATTAATACGGGAATATATTTAATCCCGGTTTAAATAAAATATTCGATAATATATTCGGAATTATTACGATTATCGTCGGAATAAAACGTTTCGAAATAAAACCCCGAAACTTTTTTATTTTCTTCTTATCCCGAATAATATTTAAAATTACGTTATCGTTAACGGAAAAAATATACTAAAAAACCGTTACGGTTATAATTATATATAAACATTTATCGATAAATTTAACAAAATTATAATAACTTTATTAAGTAAAAAAATTAATACCGTTAAAACCTTAATTAATTAATATTATGAATATTTATATCGTTTTTTTAAAATATCCGTTATTTAAATTAACGATAATATAAAATAATTTATTTTTTAATTTTTAATTAAATTAAACGAATTTATCGGTATAAAATATCGTTACGGAAACGTTTTATATCCGTAAATTTAAAAAGTTATCGAATTTATAAATTAAAAACTAAATTAACGTTTATATTTTTATATCGATAAATACCAAAACGATTAAAACGTATATATACCGGCATTAAATTTCGTACATAATTTATTATAATATTTATCGATTAATATGGCCTCGGTAAAAATTATATTAAATAAAAATATTCGGAATTTATTATCGTTAAATTTAAATATAACAAAAATAAAAATTAAGTGAGCTTAATAAATATTAATAATCGTTAAATAAATTAAAAATATTTAAACGTTTATAAAAAAAGTTGCGTTAAAAATATAAAAACGTTAAAAAATGTAAATTAACAAAAAACGTTATTTAATCGATTTTAAAGTCGGCGATAAAATTTTTTTCCGTAAAAAAGATTTCGTAACGTAAATATTAATTACTTACTTAAATTTATAATAAATAAAACGTTTTAAAGTTATAAAAAAACGCGGATATAATTTTATTTTCGATTTATTATCGAATTATAAAATATTTAACTTATTTTATACCGATCGGTTACGTAAAGCTAATAATAATCCGTTACCTTAATAAATCTAAATATTACCGTTATTTAAAAAGATTAACGGTAAACCAAAATTCGAAATAAAATAAATCGAATAATTAAAACTTAACGGACGTTATAAAAAATTACAATATTAAGCTAAATGAAAAGGTTACGATCTCGACGAAACATAATATTCCGCAGCCAACTTTAAAAACGTACCGATCATAATAAAACGGTTTTATACGGAATATCCTAAAGTATTTAAATTACCGGTCCGTTTATAAAAATAAATACGTATAACGGCGGCTAACGAAATTAATAAAAATTACCCCGATAATAATAAGGCCGCAAAAGTAAAAACCGGATTAATAAAAAAAAACGGCATTTATAATTAACAAAAACTCGTATATCCTTTTTAATCGTATATAAGTTTTTAAAAAGGGGTAATATAACGGCAACTACCAGGATCAAACCGTAAGGCTGGCAACCGTTACGTAAGGCTGATAACTACCATACGAACTAACTACCTGCCATACAGAAAGTAAGGACATTTATAAATCTTTACGCACTTTGCGACTTTGCCTTTCCTTCCTTTTTTTCTTCAGCTTAAAATCTTCGTTTATAACGCCAATAAACTAGCTATCATGCTATATTTCGCTGGCCGTAACAATTATTATTAACTGCATTTTTCTATTATCCCCTTCTTTTTCGGTCAAAAAAGTTTATTCCTTTTGTATAATAAATATTTCTCCTTTTTAAAAACGTTTATTTTTGGTTTTCCGACGTTTACTTAATATATAATTCGTTTCGCGTAATTAAACTTTTTTTCCCGAAGAAAAGCGGCTTTATATAATAATAACATATAACCTTTTATTACAAAATTAGCCGATTTAAATATTTTTGTTGGCGAGCTATTTTGATAATTTTTAATCTTTTTTTATAAGTATTATTTTTGTTTTATTACTTTACGGATATTTTTAGGGATTTTTGCGGAAGGTAAAATAGAACCGGCGGAGGTTAGCAAGAAAACGGTCGGCGTAGATATAACTAAAGGAATTTCGAACTCGGAAAGGACGTTATTAAGATTCGAACAAAATAAGGCCAGTTTTCGCGAATCCAGATTTGATATTATCGGACGTTATAATAGTTTTAAACGCGTTATAAAAGCCGGCGAGAAAATCTTTTTTGGCAATATAGATATAATAATATCGTATTAGGTTTTCGATATATAACGAATAAACGCATTTTAAAATAAAAAGCAAAATATATTAAAAAGTTAAAACCGATACGAAAAATTCGTAAGTATACAAAACGTAATAATGTTATAATTAGCGCAATATTTTTGAAATTTTATTAAATAGTAACTTTCGTAACCGTCGAGGATAAAAAAACGTTTCGAATTTTTCGTACGCGTTCGAATATATTTATTAAAATATTAGATTTATTTAAAACTTAATTTATTTGTTATTTAGCTATTATTACTTAAAATAATCTTTTAATTAATTGCTAATAATAAATTATTACGGTATCAAAATTTTAAATAATTTTTCCCTACTATAATAATAAATAATGGTATAGTTTAATTTTAAAAATTAATAATCTAGATAATTATAACCCATTTTTTATTTCCTTATTACGTTTATTTAAATTTTCTACGTTTTTCGGTACTAATAATTATTATACCCGTTGTTATAAAAAACCTTATTAAAAATTTAATTTCGTCGAAGTTATAAATATTTTTTTTACGATACCGTATTTCGCGATTATAACTCGAATAAGTTCGAACTATTTGCGAAATACTTTTAAATTTTTAAATAAAACCCGTTAATAATTAATTTTCCGATTTAAACGGGTTTAAAATTTTTTGTGTCGTTTAATAAAGTTTAACGCCTAATTAATTTTAATACGTTCCGTAACGCGTTAAGTAAACAGTATATTAATTATATTTTTAACATATTAAAGCCGGACAGGAAACGCCCGCGTATTCAAGTTAAAAATTCGGTCGATAATTAAATTTTTTTTGGTCGGCGTTAATTTCTGCAAATTAAGAGCAATATCGGTTCGGGCGCATCTACCGGTAAAACGGTATATTAAAGTAAAAAATAAAACTTTATAAATAAAACTAAGCTTTTTATAACTAAATTTCGGATTTCGTTTTTTAACCTAAATAGCTAGATTTATTTTTGCTTTTTTTATAAAGCGTTTTATAATATTGGTATTAAAAAATGGACGATTAAAGATAGATAGTTAAAATAGTTAAAAAAGTGTTGCGTTCGCTTATGTAGCACGTTATATTAGTTTGGTTACGATATTTAAAATAATAATAAACGAAAATAAATATATTAAAAATATTTATAAAAAAACATTTTAAGCCCGTAATTATAAACGTAGGCAATATATAAAATTACGCTTATTATTTATCTGAAGATTACGATATATTTACTTTTTTAACAAAAATAAAATTAATACGGTAATTAAAATATAATACCCGAAAATTATAATTTTAAAAACGTTTAAAACTTTTTATTTTAATTAATTATTAAAAATTTAATATTAATAACTTTAATAAATAAATTAACGTGCTATACAACGGAGCGCAATTTATAAATAAGCGCAACACTTTTTGGCACCTTATAATAATAAATTTAAATAACTTGATAATAATATGTTATATTAATTATAATTAAACGTAGTTATAACTTCTTTATAAATATGCCTATTATGGCCGGATTTGCCGTAAATATTATATTTCCGTTCCTTAGTTTTAACCTTTTTACGACGATTAATTCCAGCTGTTATTAATTGCGTTTTTTTATTACCGCTTTTTCTTTCGGCTAGAAAAGTTTATTCCTTTTATATAACAAATATTTTTCCTTTTTAAAAACGTTTGTTTTTAAATTTTTAACGTTTGATTAAGATATGGTTTGTTTTACGTAATTAAACGTTTTTTATAAAAAAAGGTAATTTTATATAACAGCAATATATAACCTTTTATTACAAAATTAATTAATTTAAGTATTTTTGTTAATAAGTTACCTTAATAATTTTTGATTCTTTTGCAAATATAGTTTTTATATTATTATTTTACGGATATTTTTAAGGGTTTTTATAGAAGTAAAATAAAACCGACGGAAGTTAACGGGAAAACGGTCGGCGTAAATATAATTAAAAAAATATCGAATTCGGAAAAAATATTATTAAAATCGAATAAAATAAGGCCAGCTTTTACGAATCCAGATTTAATATTATCGAACGTTATAGCAACTTTAAACGCGTTATAAAAGCCGGCGAAAAAGTGTTTTTTGGCAGTATAGATATAATAACGTCGTATTAAGTTTTGGATATATAATAAATAAGTACGTTTTAAAACAAAAAGGTAAAATATATTAAAAAGTTAAAACCGATACGAAAAATACGCGGCTATATAAAACGTAATAATATCGTAATTAACATAATATTTTTAGAATTTTATCGAATGGTAATTTCGTAACTATTAAAAATAAAAAAACGTTTCGAACTTTTCGTACGCGTTTAAATATATTTATTAAAATAGTAAATTTATTTAAAACTTAATTTATCTATTATATAATTATTATTACTTAATATAAATTTTTAATCAATTATTAATAATAAATAACGGTAAAATTTAACTTTAAAAATTAATATCTTAAATAATTATAATTTAATCTTTTTATTTTTTATTATATTTACTTTAATCTTTTACGTTTTTCGGTATTGGTAATTATTATATTCGTTATTATAAAAAGCTTTATTAAAAATCCAATTCCGTCGAAATTATAAAATTTTTTTTACGATATCGTTTTTTGCGATTATAACCAAAATAAGTTCAACTATTTGCGAAATATTTTAGGATTTTCGGATAAAACCCGTTAATAATTAATTTTTCGATTTAAATACGTTTAAAACTTTTATTATTATTTAATAAAGTTCAACGCTTAATTAACTTTAACGCATTCCGTAACGCATCAAGTAAGCAATATATTGGTTATATTTTTAATATGTTAAAGCCGGATAAAAATCGTTTACGTATTTAGGTTAAGGATTCGGTCGATAATCGAATTTTTCTCGGTCGGCGTTAATCTTCGTAAATTAAAAGCAATATCGGTTCGGGCGTATTTATAGATAAAACGATATGTTAAGATAAAAATAAAACTTTATAAATAAAATTAAGCTATTTATAATTAAATATCAAATTTCGTTTTTTAGTTTAAATAGCTAGGTTTATTTTAGCTTCTTTTATAAAGCGTTTTATAATACTAATATTAAAAAATAAACGATTAAAAATAAATAGTTAAAATAGCTAAAAAAAAACTATAACGCTTGCTTAAATGTTGCGTTTAGGTATATAATATGTTATAATTAATAATATAATTAGAAATTTTGATAAAAAATACTTTAAATGATTTTTAATTTATTAAATTATAAATTATAATTATTTATTTAATATTACGGAAAAAAATATAATTTATATTCGGATATTTTAATTTTTATATTATTATATAAAAACCTTATATTTTTTATATTATAATAAAAAAATATACTGAAAATATTTTTAACGATTATAAGTAAAAGTTATTAAAGTATTAAATAATTTATTTCTTCCTAGAAGAGACGTAACCGTATAAACAGAATTGGATAAAATGATAGATTGCTACCTTAATTCCTAGGCTTTACTAAACCTATTCCTTTCGCAGCTCCTATCTACGTCGATTCTTATTAAGGTTTTAGGCGGTTTTCGTAATCCGGAACAACCGGGTAAACTATCGCTTATAATTCTTTTTATATCGTTTCAAAATGTAAATTTCGAAATCTTTAAATTTGTTATTAAATTTTTTTTTTCAATTTTGCTAATAATTTTGTTATAATCGTTATATTTTCCGGTATACGTTTTTATAAAAATCGATTACCGTTATTTTCGGAAATTAAATTATATCCGAAAATTAAAACCCGAAATTAATTATTTCAGAAAGAAAAAATTTAAATTAATAATAATGTTAATAATTTTAATTCGTTCAGTAAATTTTTGGTAATTTTATACCGTTAATAAGACGGTTTTAGTAATAATTCTGCAACCATAGATTACCGGTATCGTATATCCGGATTTACGTAGCATAATATTTTGGATAATTCGAAAAGTTATGGAAATAATCGAACCGTAAAATTAACAAGGGTTTAAAAAAATGTTAACTTTTTATGCGTAATTAAGGTTGCCGTTAAGGTTTACTTTTAAGGGTTGTTTTTAAGGTTTATTTTTAAAGTTTACCGCGTAAAGTTTAATATTTTTTAAGTTATATTATCTAACCCTGCCGAATTAGTTAGCAGGTATAAAGTTTATCAAGGTCGAAGTTTATTAATTACCTATTAATCGGGTTTAAAATAAGGCTTTATAAAACCGAAGTATTAATTTATTTTAACGGTAAAACTATTATTTAATTATTATGTTCGAAGATATTAGGTATAATATTTATCGTGCAAATTATATCGTATAATAATTTTCTATATATTTAGCTTAACCTGGAAAATAAGGTTTGAACTTATTTAACCTTGCATTAAATAATTTATTAAAACGTATTTATATAACTCTTAATAAATAACGGTGAAAATATCGTTATTTATTTTATAAAATTTATTATTCTTTTCAAAACTAATATAGTTTTTTTTAAAAAATTATAATAACTTATATAAACTTTAATATTATAATTACAATATTGAACATAATTAATACTTTTTAAATTAAAAACAAAATCAATTATTTTATTTTTAAATAAAATCAAAAATAATAATATAATTATAAAATTATTATCGTTAAATTAAAATTTTAAAAGGTTAACCGTCGAAATAATTATTTAAATTATATATTAAACTATTTTATTAAAACTTTTTTATTTACTTATAATATAATAACTTTCAAAATTTTAATATACGGCAAAAAAACTTTTACGGAACTTAAATATAAGTTTTAACGTAAAAAAAAGGTTTATCGAAAAGTTTTATAATATAATTATTATTATTTACCGTTTCGATAAATTTATTTTTATATTTTACGTTATTTAAAAAAATTATAATTTTCTACTTAGTAATTTACGTATTAGGGTTAAAAATCTTTTAATATAAAATTTAATAATAATATACGGTAATTATTATAATGTTTTACAATATTTAAAATTTTCGTTTTTTCTTAAATAAATTAATTCTTTAATATCGTTACGAATAAAAAATAAAGAATACCGACCGGTAAGGTAAAATATAACGCAATATACAAAAACTTTTTTAAATTCAAAAAGAATTAATTAATTAATTATAATTAATTAATTATAATTAATATATTTTCGACGTTATAACGAATATTTTAATATATTATAAAAATTATATCAATGTTTTTAAAAAAAGAAATTTGATAAATATGTAAAAGAAAGATTAGTTCGTACGATAATCTATAAAACGTTATTGTAACTTTAAATTTCTTGTAACCGCTTTAAAGAATATATAAATTTTAAAAGTAAATTTTTTAACGGATAATATTAACGTATAAATATTAATTTAATTTGGAAAAAGTTCGAAAAATTTTGAAATAAAATAAAAAAAACGGTTTATATACGTTACTGCTTTTATTAATATTTTTTATATAAATAGTTATAAATCGGAAAATATTAAAATAATTATCTCGAATAAATTTAAGCCGTAAAATAATAAGTTAATAATATATAATATACGGATTATTATAATATAAAATTACGGTTTTTATTTTAAATTTAATTCATAACGTAACGTAACCGTTTAAAAATAATTTTAATAAATACGTTATATAATATAAAAACTTTAAACCCGGAAATTGCGAAATATAAAACCCTTTAAATTGTTAACGCTATTAAAAGCATACTATTTACGTTTTTTTTAAATAACGTTCGATTTTTTTACGATATAATTTATATTAATAAAATATAAACGTTTATTTTTAATAATAAATTAAATAATTACGGTTTTATAAAATTATTTAAATATTATAATAATTAAAATTTATTAAATATAACGTTTATAATATAAGGTAAAATTGTTAAACGTTTTTAATTTTATATTTATATTACTAAAAAAGATATATTATTTATTGAATTTTTATTATATAACTAATAAAACTATTTAAAAATAAATATTAAAATAACTTAACTAATTATTAACGAAAAAGGTTAAAATTTAAAGAATAATATAAAAAAAGCCGAATTATTTTAAGGGTAGTTAATTAATATACTCCCTAACGTCCATTATATCCATTACGTAACCATCCATTTGGGAAAATCCCTATGGCCATCCACTGAAATTAGGTGGCCGTGGATATGCTGTAATCCATTCCACTGGGGTTGTGCGTGGAGTGGATTGCGTTGCTTTCAACTCTGGCTTCACCCCACCATCATTCACAGGACCCACTATATTCTAAACCCAGAAGGTGGCTCTCGTAGTGCTTGTAATTACGTCCTAGAGATGGTTAGGGAGGCGTCCGATAGAAAGAAGGTTGAGTTTGTTTGATTTAATTGGGCGAGTTGGACTCTTGCACTCTCTGAATGGCGAATAAAGGGGCTGTTATTTTCTCTTAAAACACTGCCACAATTGCTGACGGTAATGACTCTTATCTGTCGAGGTCTGTGGCTGTAACTGGAATATAACTAGGTGGAACATGAGAAGTTGCATTATACCAATCAATCCTTCAGACCGATCACCTCCCCCTTCTGTGATTCAATGGAGGTATTGGACACCGAAGGCACCCCCAGTGAACGCGATTGAGACCACTAAATTGATATAGACTCCCACTCCCACTCCCAGCCCCGACTGCAGTCCAAACCACACTAGGGGATGACCCAACACCCCGCAGAGAAAGATGGCTCTGCTTTCTCCAGAAGCGAAAGTCGGGTGGCCTTGGCCGCCATCAACAACTCTAAAAACCCTCACCCAGCAGCTGCATATGCCATTTTACTACGTGTCCACTCACCTATTTACGACTTACAGGCCTACTTGGCTTTTTCCTCGAGTAGTTACCAACTTCATTTCCCATTCCGTTCCGTCAGCCCTCAGTCGTCACCTCCACATTCTGTTCTGGGCATGGCCTTTACCTGGGCTGATCAGAATGAATTATATTTCTTTCTCCGGGATATAATTTAGCAGAAAAGGCCCAGAACTAGACCCACCAAACCGTCAATTCATAATAGGAAGAGAGGAATTGAAAACCCTAACAATCCACCATACAAAGTGAGGCTTTCAGCAAATTCTATGCGCTTGACACCATCGTGTTGTGGCAGCGTAGAGGGAATGTAAAACTTGACAAGCCCTTTAGATTTAGAGACAGGATTGGCAGTCACCTATGTCTACATCGGGTGGTTTCCCCTCGAATTCATACTCAGAGCCAGTTTTAGGGGCATGCGGATACCAGATCTATATATACGCGTAGGTGTGGGTCCTCTAGTTACCCCTATTCTAACCCCTATTCCCATAGCCATTGGGATTCACTCAGCTACAGTACATTCTCCGTTCCCCATACGCCTTGTATGCGATGTAATTAAGAACTCCTCACGAATCAATACGCTGATACGATACTTCTTCCTGAAAATACCGTGTGGCTACCCTTATCGAACCATGCTTGTAGCGAGGTGTGGGTTGTTGGCATCGCTCGACTGTTAATTGTTGCTACCCACGTCGTTCGGAGGACAGAGCTATTTACCACGGCAAAACTCTCATCCGCCGGCTTTCGCTATCGACAACTGGGTATACGCGGGATCCATTGTTGCTTCACACTCTGTCTGGCGACATAAGTGACGCCTCGCTTGACCATCCAGTGAGCAATGGAAGACTCTAAAATGCCCTCCAGCAGCCTTTTCGAGTCTGCCATGTGGCAGTATTTACGGGAGACACGACCCGTAGCTAAGAATAGCTTGTGGGACGAAAAGAAACCACTTTCATGCGGGAGAAAAATGCGCCGGTACCGCAAAGGGCGACTGACATCATAGTTATTTTGTACTACCCTAGTTCTTAGGTGCGGCTGTATGAAACCTGTCATAAACTAAGAGACAGCCTGCGCTAATGTGTGCTTCGTTTAGGGCTCTCGTAGAGACGGTGGTGTAATACTTGCTGTGGACTGAATAAGAACTGCCTTATCGCATAACCTTCTACTCGGGGCTGTACTTACCAAGAGATATTCATTTTCCCGCGACTTGCAACCATTCAGGAGTGCGAGGTGATCTGCACCAAACGTCGTCCTGCGCTCCTGGTTATGCCACAAGGTCAGCTTCCCGTCAAAGCGAATGCCAACAGACAGCCAAGCACGTGAGAAGTAGCTGTCAGTGGGTCTTATATTGCCGACATGTGGGCAGCCTACTTTAACTCCTTGGTCCCTATTGTTGCTGATGTATACTTGTTGACCTTAACCTCGGATATGTTAAATAGCTAAATTGGCCTTTGGAGCTAATATCCGCACTTTTGCCGTTTGACAGGATGCACTGAGAACATCATTGACCCGGCATCTGTGTTCCTGCCCGGGAAATGGTAGTAGAGAGTGAAAGATAGAAGAGGTACCTAAAAGGGTAGTCCGCAGCATAGGGAATGAATGACCACCAATGCTTACCTTCGTTCTCACTACCTGGGTATTCGGTGGCGAAGTCCCTACATACGTAAGGCCCTCGTTAGTGGGTCACTGGACCAAAAATAAGGCATCCACAATGTGTCCTGCCAGTTATTGAGGCTAAACGGTGTATGTGACCTCACATGCTATCTCGTTGGCAATGATCATGCTCAGATTATCTCAACCGTTTTCTTCCATACGCGGGCGATAGATATGACGAAACCGTATCTACATTCGGCGACCTGCCCTCCTTCTCACTTCGGCGACTCGCCCATATAAATGCCATACAATAGAAACAGCCATGCTTGAACTTGAATATAAGATACTGCAGAGAATCGTATATCGGAATTCGATGTTTGTTAAGCACCGGAGAAGGCAAAAAGCGTTGGACCTGCCGGTGGGCGACATGGAGGACGACATGGAGCAAGAGGACAGAAGGTGCTGTTATTTCCTTTTGCGAAAAGACATCCGGTCTTATGAAAGGGATATAGGAATCTAATCCAAACATTCCACGGACCTTCTAGGCTTGTCGTATGTGAGGCTCCAGAAGCTCTGTCCAGGGTGGTGGGTTACTCCTGTTGTGAATATGATGGGACATGACTACAGCGTAAGAGGCGCAAGTCAGTGCGACTGATTTTCAGCCAGACTTCGTATGAATACTGCTACTCATAGTTATTGACTAGACTTTATCCAACGCGCAAAGGAATGTAGAGGGAGAATACCTAGATAAAGAAGCATAATACATATTGAGAGCAGTTAACTATAAGATCAACTTTTAAAATATACCACTTACCTAGCGCCATCACACTGGAAATACACATTAACATCAAGAATGAACCATCGACGCCTGTAGGATCTGGCTGAGGGTGGTGTTAATTATAGTAAACGAACAGCCGTCAATGAGAGTCATCAAGGTTCGGTATGTCGCCCTCAACTGAGGAGTTGAGCCTTCCGTTGCTGTCTGGAGATATACTTGCTTTAACCGCAACGCTTTACTTCAAGTCCTTGGCAGGATTATTTGTTTAACTCCATAATAGGCCCGCGTATGCAGATACAACTAGTGCTGCTGTCACCTTATATTTACTCGGTCTTATAATAAGTTATGTTAGGATTAAATCTAGATATTATATCCTCTCCACCTAGATCTCACCTAGTTATCAGGGTCTCACGTATACTCACGTTGATAACCGGGTAACCGTATCATGGGGATGATCGACGGAGATATTACATCATTCCTGTTTTGCTAGACTTTAGTTTCTTCCTCTTTCTTTTTCTTGCCCAAGTCCTCCTTACCTATTCAAAAGCACCATTATCTTCAGCACTTATCCTTTCCTTGACTTGCATCATTCTTCGCACACTCGGAAATTTATCAACTGGTACCCCTTACTGGGGGGGCTGTGTTACTGTGTTTACTTTCTCTACTCTACCTACTCCCTCTACCACGTCCTTCGCGTTCAAATACCAACCATCCTCCCATGCTTTTCACTCCACAAACCTTTTCCTCTTCCCGCATACTCCCATGAAGATTTGATTTAGCACCAGGTCTACTGTGGATTATACAATCAGGGTTTCTTCTCCCGTATAACGGCATCTTCCCCGCCATTTCGACCTCAGCCATCTCGACATCCACGGCATTCTCCATCTCTCGGTGGACCACTTTTCTTCTCTTTCCTCCCCGTGGCTTGGGATAAGATGTCACCTCTGCATTGTCGCGTCTGAACACGCACCGGCCAACTGGCACTGGAGATCATGCAGCTGTGCTGATCAGCGTATAAAGTCAGCGTTACCCGTGACGACACACTCGGTCGCGAGCCTACAGCGTAAACAAGGCCGAGGTGTCTATGCCGCGTCAAAACCAGCCCGCCACCGCAACGGCGTCAACAGTGTGGCCACCTATGCCCAAGGGTGTGAAAGTGAGGACGGACTGGCCCACGCCACGGTGCTGGCTGAACCAAACAGCCTCAAAAAAATAATCCCTGATCCTCCCCTGGGATCCCCAGTCACACTTCTTTATATTTTTCAAATACACACGTCTTCAATCTGTCCAGACATTCGCCTGTCTTCAAATATTTTCTTCTTCCATTTTATTTTCAGCAATCAACACTGGGGGGATGCAGGAGGGTCCTGCGATATCAAACACCCCGCCGCTGCCGTGACAGAGCAGCCGCTGGAGTCAGGCCAGTAGTCATGGTGTTCCGTTCCTAGGCACTGTGAGACGAAAAGCTGATCGTGATGAGTGGCACCGTACGTTATCAAGAGTGCCCGTGGGTGGTGACCCTACGATCCAAATAATCCCCTCGGTGTCTGCTAACAATGACTTGCATGACTTTACTTGTTTTCATTTGTTCAGCCTCGTTTGGTTTCTATTCTATCTACTCTGTTACCTTCCATATCATCTATTTCCTGGCTACTGACATTCCGTCATTCGCTATTCATCCGCCCTTTCCTCTCTGATTCCTTAGTAACCGCTGAACCTCGCCTATCAGACCAATATCTATACTCTGTCTTGTTCTCCTCGCTCCCTTTTTGGCTAGTCTAGTCACCTTATACTCTTCTTGCTTCTCTTGACTGCTTTTGTTGCCCGTTAAACTCACTTACTGGAGATATACTCTATGTTCACTAACTATCGCTTAGCTTTCTAGCTTCGTTGGCACTAGCATTTTCTCGAAGGACTCATTAACTTCACTGTTATAGGCCCTTCATGCTACTTGCACACTTGCACTTGGCATCCCCATTCAGAATAACCCAGAAGGGGCCCACAGTCAAGAACTGGAGAGCGTTTCTTCACTTTCTCCATGTTTTCTCCTAGTCGTTGCGAGAAGCTGGAGCACGGGCACATTCATATACTCACCTACCCCATTCATCCATCAACGAGGGGTCCCGTGCCAGCAAGATTGTTGTAACCAGCTACCATAACCCTTTACACCGCCTACTAGTAGGTTCCTATGTATAGTAAATTTACTTCAGATGACTGTCCTCAGTTCTAGGCACCCAAAACGCTCGCCTTATTCCGATTAGGTTGTTACAGTACAGGAATAGGGATTCCTGTCCTTGGAGAAACCCGCCCTTAGAGCCTGGAGGGGGCCCGTGCGGGTAAACTTCGGATAGGGAAAGCTTGGCTTTCCCCGCCAAGATCAAAGTAATCTAGGTGATCTAGGTGATCTGGACCAGATTACATAGATTTGTTAGATACTGCGTAACGTTGGATTATGTGCATTGGTTGTTGTATTGATTATCGGAGTTCTTTGACCGCGTCGGTTAGGGCTTATATTAATAGATATAGCTGGTATAATCCCCACCTTAGGCCATAGGTAATTTCCGTAACGTCCGCTTTATCTTAGAACTTTTAATATTTAATACACCTTTTTAAATTGCTTTTTTCGAAATTAACTAATTTAATATAAAATTTTAAGTATTAAAATTTATCCGGTTGAAATTTTTTAAATCTTTATAGCGGTAAAATTTTAATTAACTTATTTGTTAATATATTATTTATAAAGATATATTTTATATTATTTTATTTTTAAATAACCGTTTATCGAAATTATTAATTATATATATTAACGTATTTAAACTTTATTTATAAATAAATAATATTAAGATTAATAAAATATATATATTATTAAAAATCGTATTAGAAATTTATTTTAAAATTATTTGATTAATTATAAATTTCTTTTTTTTTCGTAATTTAAGCAAAAAAAAAAATTATAATTTAGATTTTATCGTAAAAATATTTATTATATTTTATTTCTCTATTTATTAATTAATTAATTTTTTTAAATAACTTTATTAAGTCTATTTAAACATTTTTTCGATTGATATTATTATTAATAAAAATATCGTTTTAAATATTAAAAAAAATTTTATATTAAATTATATAACGTACGCTTTCGTTCCGAATAAAGATTTAATTAAATACTAAACAGTATTATAATTCTTATCGTTTAAATTTATATTAAAACCAAATAAACGAAAACCGTTATATATAATATTAAATTCTATAATAATTATTACGTATATAATAAACCCAGTTTATTATTAATATTTATGAATTAAATTCGTAAATATTTTATTATTAAAAAAAGCTTTTCCATATTTTATAAACGTTTATAAAATAGTCCGTTTTTATAAAAAGTAAAGTTAACGAAATTTTTAAGATAATCGAATTAAAATAATTAAAATAGTTTTCTTTTTACTTATTTTTAATAATTTTTTAATTTTTAAAAATTATAAAGAAAAATCTTATCAAGTAATAATTAACCTATAATTTAACTATAATAACATTTATAATAATATTTGTTTTTACGATAAGTCAAAATAATATCAGCGCTAAAAAGAAAATTATTTTTAATTAAATAACATAATTCGTAGAAAATAAGTTTAAATCTTAACTTTTCTAATATAATAATAAATGCCTTTTAGTATAATAAAAGTAATTTTTAAAATCCGTACAAAGCTTTTTATAAATATAACATCTTTTTTAGTTTTGTATATTTTAAAGATTTTCTTATAAATATATCGTTTAATATATCGTATTAAATAAATTCTAAATTAAAATAAATAATTATTATTATAAATATTTTAAAAATTCTTTGTTAAAATTAACCCAGATATCTTTTTAAAAACGGATTTAATATATTAAATATTTTATATTATAAAACGGGTTTTATATTTTTTAAATTATGCTTATTTGTTAAATTTACATGTAATTTAATATTTAATAACTATTAACTTTATTTCTTTTTTGAAATAACTTCATAATAAATTCGTTTTATTTTAAAAAAAGCTTTTTTTATATAATAAAACTTTAAACTTTTATACTTTTTAAATAGTAATAATAAATTTCGCCGGTATATTCTACTTAAGCTTCCTAAATTAAAATTACCTTTTGGACTAAATTTTCTATTATGAAAATATTTAATAAACATATTTATAAATTTGATAAATTTTAGCTTAATTATTTGATTATAATTTAATATATTAATTTACATAAGCTTTTTATATAAATTAAACGTTATTTTATAACTCGAAATTCGTTTTGGCCGGAATTAACAATAAAAACATTTTATCCGATAGTATTACCTCAGTTTATTACCGGCAATAATTAACTTTATTATTAATCTGTTAAAATAAATAATCGATATTATTTTAATATTTTGTAAACCTTTTAATAATAACGGTTATCAACATTATTATCAATAAAGAATTAAAATTAAAAATTATAAAAGATTCGAAAATAATTATAACATAAAAATAATTATCTTTATTATTATATATCGTATTTAAAATATTTTACGTTTAAAGGCCGTTTTTCTTTAAAATCTTTTCGTTTTAATTTTAATATTTTTATACAAATTCGTTAAATTTTTTATAATCTAATAAATTAGAAATTTAGGTAAATATAAGTACCCGAAAATTTTGTAATGAAATAATTAAACTTTTTTCGGCAATATATAACATATTATTTGGTAAACCTTTGATATTTCCGGTAAAAGATTTATATTAGATTATTATAATATTTTATATAATATAAATTTTATTAATTAATAAATCTTATAACGTCCTATAAAAACTCCCCAGCTAAATAAGCTTGTTAACCGTTTGTATTAACATTTTAACTATCTAATTTTAATTGTTAATTTCTTAATACTAATAATATAAAGCGTTTTATAAAAGAATTTAAAAAAAAACTTAATTGTTTAAGCTAAAAAACAAAAACAAAAATTAAACTTTAAAAAGCAATATTTTATATATAATATCCCCGAATTTATTTTAAAAGCCCCATATTATGGTCGATACGCCCGAGCCGATATTATTTTCTAAGTTCGAAAATTAACGTTAAATAAAAAGAAAATTTATTATCGAAAAAGTTCTTAATTTAAATACGCAAACGTTTTTTAACCGACTTTAGCACGTTAAACATATAATTAATATACTGCTGACCTAGCGCGTTATAAAAAGTGTTAAAATTAATTAGACGTCGAACTTTATTAAACGGCAAAAAAAGTTCCAAATACGTCTAAATTAGAAAATCGATTATTAACGGGTTTTATACGAAAATTCAAAAACGTTTCGCAAATAATTCGAATTTATTAGAGTTATAATCGTAAAGTACGGTATTGCTAAAAGAATTTTTACAACTTCGACGAAATTAAATTTTTAATAAAGTTTTTTTATAGTAACGGACATGGTAATTGTTAATGCCAAAAAGCGTAAAAAACTTAGATAAACGTAATAAAGAAATAAAAAATGGGTTATAATTGTTTAGGTTATTAATTTTTAAAATTAAGTTATACCGTTATTTAGGATTATAACGGAAAAGAATTATTTTAAATTCTGGCATCGTAATAATCTATTACGAGTAACCGATTAAAAAATCGTATTAAATAATAATAATTGGATAATAAATAGATTAGTTTTCGAATAAATCCAATATTTTAATAAATATATTTAAACGTATACGAAAGGTTTAAAATATTTTTTATTTTTAACGGTTACGAAAATTATTATTCGATAAAATTCGAAAGATATTGCGTTAATAATAATATTATTGCGCTTTATATATCCGTGTATTCTTCGTATTAACTTTAACCTTTTGATATATTTTGTTTTCTTATTTTAAAACGCGTTTATTTACGGTATATCGAAAACTTAATACGGCGCCATTATGCCTATATTGCCAAAAAAGATTTCGCCGGCTTTTACGACGAGTTCCAAGTTACTATAACGTCCGATAATATCAAATCTGAATTCGCAAAAGTTGATTTTATTTTATTCGATTTTAGTAACGTTTTTTCCGAATTAAAAGTCTTTTTAATTATGCTTATACCGATCGTTTTCCCCTTAACCTTCGCCGGTTTTATTTTCCCCCCCGTAAAAATTTTTAAAAATAGCCGTAAAATAATAAAATAAAAACGATACTTTTAAAAAGAATTTAAAAATTATTAAGGTAACTTGCTAATAAAAATACTTAAGTCGGCTAATTTTATAACAAAAAGTCATATATTATTATTATAAAAAGCCGTTTTTCTCTAAAAAAAAAACGTTTAATTACGTAAAACGAACTATATTTTAAACAAATGTTATAAGATTAAAAATAAACGTTATTAAAAAGAAGGAATACTTACTATATAAAAGGAACAAGCTTTTCTAGCTTAAAAAAGAGAGTAATAAAAATACAGCTAATAATAACGAAAAGAAATTATTATAAAAGGGTTAAGACAAAAAACGGATATATAACGTTTGCGAAAATCCTGGACATAATACGTATACTTATATAAAAATTGTAAATACGTTTAAAGAAAAAGAATCCGATTAATTTAAATTAATATTTAAGGTTAAATGGGTTTAAGGCTTATTCTCCAGGTTGAGCCAAATATTTAGAAAATTATTATATAATATAATTTATACGATAAATATTATACCTAATATTTTCGAACACGATAATTAATTAATAGTTTTACGGTTAAAACAAATTAATATTTCGGTTTTATAAAGCTTTATTTTAAAGCCGAATATATGATTACCGATAAGTTTTAATCTTAATAAAATTATATCTGCCCACTTTATAAGTTTGGTAAGGTTAATATAATTTAAAAAATGTTAAGCTTTATACGGTAAATTTTAAGGATAAATTTTAAAGGTAAACCTTAAAAGCAAATCTTAACGGTAAACTTTAACTGCGTATTGAAATGGAGCAGGGTGCAGGGTCGGACATATAACCTGGCTGATTAGTTAGTCAGCACCCCCTATATATTTCTAGCGGTCCTTTTCGCCGGGCTCAACCCCGAAAACATTACCACTTATCTTTTATAGTTTGCTTTATACTGGTCTTAATACCAAAATACAGTTTACGTTACCTTTATTATCTCTTAAACCTTAGGCTTATTCGTAATACGCTTATCGATTATGTACTAATTAAAACCGATTTTTCCCGTCCCATTTTATTTAGTTACTAAGGAAAAGAAACTGGCTTTAGTTAACTACCGAGGTAACTTTCGATCTCCGATTATAAAACGGAAAGGATAAGGTCCTAATTAAAAACGTAATTATAATTATAATTATAATTACGATTATATAAACCTGATAACGATTTACGGTAAATAATTAACAATTACGATAATAACGTAACGCTTTTCCGATTAATAAAAAAATTATTTGATTATTTAAATACAATACCTTACCTAAAAATATAACTTTATTTGAAAAACGGTAAAAAAATATAAGTACGGACGATAACTAGTATCGGAACCTGGATTAATTATTTAAGTTTTAAACCGATTACGTAATTCAGAACATTATACGTATTAATAAGAAAATTACGTAATAAAATAAATTATAAAATTTAATTAATAAGGGCTAAAAAAATTAAAATTACGTTATTAACGACGTAATTATTAGGATTTGGATTAATTAAAATAAATATAACGACGATAAAATTAACGATATAAATAAAATAGCAAATATAAGCAAAAAAAGGAATAAGGTTATAAAGTTATTTATTTTGCATAAAAAAGGAAAATACCGAAAAAGGAATAACGTTTTTTAATACGATAGAAAAATTAAGAAAAAGACGTTATGTAATATATTTTGGACCTTTTTGGTATTAATCGGGCAGCATTTTGTTTAGTTATTATTAGGCGGTATTATTTAGGATTTATTTTTTTTGTTAAATTTAAATATTATAACTTTTAAATTAGTAATGGAAATATTAATTAATAAATTGGAAAAAATGCGGTTAAATAACTAACGCCGTAGCATTAATTAAAATAAGGTTATTTAAACGATTAATAAAAGGAAAAAGTTATTTACTTTTTAGGTCCGATAAAAAAAAATGTATTTAAAATAATTATTACGGATAATTATTTATTTTATACCTAGATATATTTCCGTTAAAATAATATTTTACAGCTTAAATAATTCGAAGATTAATAATATTAATTAATTTAAAATAAGTTTTAATAAATTTTTTAAAATTTTTATTTAGGTTTAATTATAATATGGATTATTTTTAACATTAAACTTTTTTAATTTTACGAAAAATTAAAATTTTATTTTAAATATAACCGTTTAATACCGATTAACAAAAGATTTTTACGATAGTAAGTTTAATAAAGCTAAATTCCGGAATAATAATAATTCGATCGAATCTTTAAAATTTATTAGGATTTTAAATATATAAATAATTTCTGGAATTACTATCGAAATACCGAAAAGACAAAAGATTATATTAACTTAAAACCTTTTAAAGTTATTTATAAAATTTGTAATATTTATACCGGACGTTATATTTTTCGGATAAACCGATTAACCTAAATACGGTTTTTTTGCTTTTATTATAGATAGGTTTTTATTTATTATGGTTTTTTTAAATTCGTTAGCTTATCCGGATTTTTATTTTTTAAAAACCGAAATTACCGATTAGGTTAAAAGGATTATTTAATTATATAAAAAATATAAGCTTACGGAATTTAAAATATTTGCCGAATTATTATTTTAAATTAATAATAATAACATAAAAACCCGAATTAAAATAATTATTAATAAAATGATTAAATAGAACGACGTAATTAAAATCGTTTTAAAAACTTTTAAATTGTAGGATTTAAAGTAAATTTAAATTATTAAAAATCGATTAAGGATTTTAATTAAATAAATTTAACGGAATAACTTTAATCAAGTTTACGATTATTATTTGGAATATGCCGTTAAAGTAAAAAACGTTTTGGAAAAAGTTAAGTAAGAAAAATAATTAATTAATAAGGACGAATATATTAAAAGTTTATTAAAAGGATTATTAGTTAATTATTTCGAAAAAATTATTAATAATTCGAATATATAATTTAAAAATTTGTACGCGATATTTTACGATAAGGTTTTTATATTAATTAAAAACTAGGCCATAAATAAGGTTGCATTTTTTAAATATAAAAAACGTAAGCGATAATACGGAAACGTCCGTTTCGATATCGAGCAAGAAAATAAGGATCGGCTTTATTCGGTCCAGCAGCCTAAATAATTATAATTAAAAAGTTTCCGTTTATAATAATTATTATTAAACCGGATTAATTAGGTATCGGAAATTACGAACGCGTTATAGGATTTAAAAATTAACCAAATTTAATAAATCCAAAACTTCGAGGTTTTTAAAAAGGAAATAAAAAACCGAAAAGTAACCCGGATATTATAGTATTACGTTCCGCCAGAATAAAAGGTACCTTAAATATGTAATTATGGTACCGATCCGTCAATTAATGCAATTAGTTTCCAGCCGGATAAATTTAATTAATTAAGTTCTTACCGTAAACGAGATAGATACCGAGGTTGAAAAGGTTATTAAAGCGGTTATTAATGTCGTAATAAACGTTTTAATAATTTTAATCAAGGTATTTGTTAATTTTGTTAAAAGCTTGGATATAATATGCAAAAATACTGTTTATTTGTTAATATGGAAATTACCGGATTAATTTTACTTACCGACGACGGCTATATTATTTTCCTTGAAGCCTTAAAGAATAAGGTTATTTTAGGTATAATTTAGTTCCTTTAAATTTTAAAGAATTAGGCAATCGAATAGCAGATCCTAATTTGGAAAAAGATTTTAAAATAAATTTATAATTTACTAACCTTCCTTACCCGATTTAAGGAGAAGATACGGTACTTTGATCGGCGAGACGACATTTTCCGGGGCGTTAATAGTTAATTAACCAGCCCCGACCCGGATACCACCAGTTAAGCTGAACCTTAGAAGCATATTACGATCCTATAGCCAAATCGACAGAATTCCGACATTGATCAGGACCGATTCTCCCCGTCCTATTTTAGTATAAAAGGTTAATATCTTTCTGAACTTTTGCCAGTTTTACGGTTTAATTATTTTCATAATATCTTTTTAAATTACCTAAAATATTATATCGTATAAATTTAAATACGTAATATTAATAATTCAAGATTGTAAAATTACGACGAAAATAATTTTATTAACGGTACAAAAATATTATAAAATTACCGGACGAACTAAAATTATCGATATTATTATCGAATCAAAAATCTTTTTTAATACGATCGATTTCGGTTTTTAATTTTCGAATACGATTTAATTCGCGAAAATAACGGTAATCGATTTTTACAATACCATATGCCGGAAAATATAACGATTATAGAGGTATTATTAGCGAAATTGGAAACTAGTAGCAAATTTAAGGATTTCGAAATTTAAATTTTAAAACGATATAAACTAGAGAATTATTGTTACGGCCAGCATTAATATAGCATAGTAGCTAGTTTATTGGCGTTATAAACGAAGATTTTAAGCTAAAGAAAAAAAGGAAAGAAACGTAGAGTCGTAAAGTGCGTAAAAATTTATAAATATTCCTACTTTCTGTATGGCAGGTAGCTAGTTTATGTAGTAATTGTTAGCCCTATATGACGGTTACCAGCTTTACGGTTTAATTTTGGTAGTTGCCGTTATATTACTCTTTTTTAAAAAATTTGTATACGATCAAAAAAAGTATGCAAATTTTTGTTGATTATAAATGCCATTTTTTCCTTATTGGTCCGGTTTTTACCTTTACGGCCTTATTATCGTTAGGATAGTTTTTATTAATTTTGTCGGCAACCGTTATACGTATTTATTTTTATAAGCGAACCGGTAATTTAAATATTTTAAGATATTTTATATAAAACCGTTTTATTACAATTAAGGCGTTTTTAAAGTTAACTGTAAAATATTATATTTCGTCAAGATTATAGCCTTTTTATTGGGCTTAATATTATTATTTTTTATAACGTTCGTTAAATTTTAATTATTCGATTTATTTTATTTGGAACTTTAATTTATTATTAATCCTTTTAAATAACGATAATAGTTAGGTTTATTAAGGTAACGGGTTATCATCGGTTTGACGTAACCGATCGGCGTAAAATAAATAAATTATTTTATACTTCGGTAATAAATTAAAAACGAAATTATATTCGCATTTTTTTATAATTTTAAAAATCTTTATTTATTATAAATTTAAACAAATAATCAATATTTATCTTACGAAACTTTTTTTAGGGAAAAAAATTTATCATTAATTTTAAAATCGGTTAAATAACGTTTTTTATTAACTTACGTTTTTTAACGTTTTTAACGTAACCTTTTTAATTTATTTAATAATTATTAATATCCGTTAAATTAAATTAATTTTTACCTTTATTATATCCAAATTCAATAAAAATAAATTCCGATTATCCTTACTTAATATAACTTTTTACGGAATTATATTAATCGATAAATATTATAATAAATTATACGTAAAATTTAATGCCGGTATATATATGCTTTAATTATTTTAATACTTATCGATATAAAAACGTAAATATTAATCCAGTTTTTAATTTATAAATTTAATAATCTTTTAAATTTACGGGTATAAAACGGTTTTATAATAATATTTTATACCGGTAAATTCGTTTAATTTAACCAAAAATTAAAAAATAAATTATTTTACGTTATCGTTAATTTAAATAACGGATATTCCAAAAAAAAACGATATAAATATTAATAATATCGGTTAACTAAGGTTTCGGCAATATTAATCTTTTTACTTAATAAAATTATTATAATCCTGCTAAATTTATTAATAAACGTTTATATATAATTATAACCGTAACGGTTTTTTGGCATATTTTTTTCGTCGACGATAACGTAATTCTAAATATTATTCGGAATAAAAAAAAGGTAAAAAAATCCCGAAATTTTATTTCGAAACGTTTTATTCCGACGATAATCGTAATAATTCCAAATATATTATCGAATATTTTGCTTAAGCCGGAACTAAGTATATTTCCGTATTAATATTTTAATTACTTTATTTTTAACTAAAATATGCAAATATTTTAAATACGTAAATTTTGCAAATAAATATAATAAAAAAAAATTACGGCCATTAATGATTTTTTCGGGTATTACCAATTTATAATCCCTTTTACTTAAATTCTACGCCTTGTTTTTATAACTGTCAGACAACTGTTCATATTAGGGGTTCTAAGATAGAACGCCACGGAGATTACCTGTGGCTTAGGTAGCGACTACACAAGCCACATCTACAAATAATAAGCCCCGACCGACACGGTCTAAGGACTTTATGATCAATATAATAACAACTATTTTAACCCCAATACTAAATATACGCTTATGTCTAATAATTAAAAGTCTTAATCTTATTTAATACCGATATCATAATTATAACGGCAAGCAACCTTTAGTTATAATAATTAAAACTATTAAAAAAAAATTTATTTAACTTTTAAATATTAAAAGTAATAAAATAACGAATTCCAAAACTAAAATAATAGCCTTAAATCTATATGATTACATAAACCCGGATTAGAACTTACCAGAACCTATTTAACCTATAAAGCCAAAGTTCGAAGATTACCCGAAAAAAGTTAATTTACGAATTATTCGAAACACCTCGACCGAAATTACCGCCGACAGTATAACCGTTACATCAAGCATTATTAAACAAATAAATATTAACGAAAAACTTTATTCCGTAACAAAAATAATTACCGAAAGTATATTTAATTATAATACGGATTAGGCTATATACGTACACGAAAATAAAAAATATAAAAATTACCGGAAAAATATTAAAGAATTAACAAAGTAAATTTTATTATTAATATTCTTTAATTACTGATTTATAATTTACAAATTAATAAAAACCTTTAACGAATAATATAATAATTTTAACAAAAACTGGCATTATTTATTAAAGAGAATTAAAGCCGGAAACGAAAAGAATTACCGAATAATTATTAAGTTATTTATTAAACTTTTAAAAAACTTCGAGATATAAATAATTTAATAAAAAATAATTATATCGAACATATAAAATAAAGGTATTAAAAAAGTTAATAATATATAAAATTTAATGAATAATTTAAAAAATATTTTTAATAACATTTTTAATTATTAAATTATATATTTTAAAATAATTTATAAAAAATAAATTAACTTTAATACTTTAAAGTACCACGAAATAATAACCTAATTTAAAATTTATATTTCCGCATAATTAAAAAAAACCCATCCGTAAATTATTTAAAACGCGTTCGGAATAACGTTCGGAAATATAAACGATCCGGACCCCGAAATAAATAACGGTTTATTAAATATTAATAAAATATAGAATTAATTAATTAATACTTTAAGAAAAATCCGAAAATTAAGTAAAGGTAAAAGTTAAAATTAAAGTTGGGGTAATAAATTAACAGAATTAAAGCAAAAACGCGTTATTATTAACAAAAACTTTATCGAATTTATTTATTAAATATATTTAAACTTTTAAAAATTATTAATTTATTAATTCGTTTTTAAAAATAAAATACCCGAAAATTAAGAATTTCATAAATCCTTAATACGATTAATTAGAAACGTATTAATTTTATTATAAATTTAATAAAAGAAATTAAAAAATTAAACCTTAGAAAGTTATTTAAAAAATTCGATTAATTAAAACGCAAGATAGGTATTATTAAAGTTATATTTTTAATATTTTATATAATTTTTAAAACGGTTATGTATTTTTAAAAAAAATTATTTTCGATTTAAAGATTATTTTTTATATTTTTAAACAAATTAATAAATTTGTTAATTTTAAATTAATATATTTAGATAATTATATGTTCGTTAAAAATATAATTATCCTTATTTTTAAATACGGAAAAATAAATATTCGGTTTAAAAATTTATATAATTTCCGGTTAATACGTTTTTATAATATAATATATTATAAAGGATTTGCTTAGAACCTAATATTATAACGTTTATTAAAAGAATAAAAGCTTTAATAAAATTATAAAAGGATTAATAATTATTTTCGACGAAAAAATAATTTAATTATTATAACGTTTACCGAAAAGTACGATTAAATAATAATTAAATATTTATTATTATAATTAATTCGGAAAGCGTTTTTTATCCGGCAAAAAAAATTTAATTTATAAATAAAACGATTTTAAAATATTATTAATATTCGATAATAATATTTAAAATTTGCTTATTTAAATCCAAAAGTTTTTAATTACTTTATAAGCCATTTTCGGAAAATAAAAAACAAAAATTTTAATTAAAGGTACCGGAAGGAAAATAAAATAATTATCGTTAAATATAACGTATACGGATACGGAAAAATAAAACGTTTATATTATAAAGTTTGCCGAAATTTACCCGTAAAATTAAAAATGTAATTAATTATGAATTTTTAAGATTTGAAAAAAAAAATAACCGTATTAATAACGTTATAATTATAATTAATCGTTTTTTAAATTATATTTAAAATTAATAATTTAGGGATAAAATAATTTAAATAATTATAATAATTTTAAATTAAATATTTATTTTTTTCGAAAGTTATAATTATAAAATAAAAGTTATAAAATATAACGACGAATCATACGGCAAAGCGTATTAAATTAAAAATTATATATATTTACAGAAAAATATTTAAATTAAACTTTTGATACTTAATATATAAATATAAAATAAAGGCGCCAAATATTCAGAAAATATAATTAAAATAAAAATAATATATATATATATATATAAAAAGGAAAATTATTATATTTTTTATAAATAAAGGTTTATCCTATTATAATTTACTTATATAACCGGACTTTTAAATATATATTTAATTAATTAACATTATATAAAGGTTTTTATATTTATGAAGTATATAAAAAAGGGACGATAATTACCGACCGAAATTTCTATTCAAATTATTTCCAAATTTATAATTACAAAATTTATACCCTAATAAAAAACATATACCGTAAATAAAATAAAAACTCAATTTAAAAACCAAAATTAATTATTTTATAGAATATTAATTTTCGAATATTTATCGTATATAAAATTCTTTAATAAATAAAGTAATAACGATTTATAACGTTATTTTTAACGAAAAAAATACCTTTAATAATAATTTAAACGATTTTAAAAACGATTTTTTAAAAATAATCGAAAACAAATTATGTTATTTATTTAATAAAATCAAATATTTAAAAAGTTTACGTTTCGAATTTGAATTTACGGTTTACGAAAAAAAAAAGAAATTACGTAATTATTAAAGGTAAATTTAAATAACGTTATTAAAAATAAAAACGTAATAAGTTTAAACGAAATAAAAAAAACCTTTTAAAAAATTTAATTTATATAAATTTAATTAACTTTATACGAATATTTATTTTATTTTTTATCTAACGCCCCATTTTATTTCGTTATATTTTATTACTTTATTAATTATTGTTATTTAAATTATTATAATTTTAAAAGAAAAAATAATTATAAACGCCGTTTTTAAAAAACGCAAAAATATCGATAAATCCTTAGTTCCGGAATTATATACCGTATTTCCAACTAAAAGGTTACGTTTAATAGAAAACATTTAAATTTAATAATAAAATTAAGATACGGAAAGTAAATAAATAAAATAAAAATTATTCAAATAATAAACCGTCCGTATAATTACTTTAATAATATAAAAATAAAAGTTTAAATTAATACTTTCGAACATAATTAAATTAAACGTTTATTATAAACAAAAAAATATTTATCGAAAACATTTTTTATTAACTTTTAAAACTTATAAAAAGTTACAAAATTACTTTATAAAAAATAAATTTCGGAAAGCAAAAAAAAATTATTTAAATAGTTATAAATAATTAAATTCGTAAATAAAATACAACCGTAAAAAGGTTAACAGAAAATAATTACTTGATTATATATAAATATATATTTATAAATTTAATATATATAATAACTTTTTAAAAATATAAAATACGTTTAATAATACGAAATAATTAATAAGTTTATAAAAAATACGAAATTATATATACTTTTATTTTTATGAAAAACATTTTCGGAATTTTTATTATTATAATTACGTAATTCGATTTAAAGTTAACATAATACGACGTAATTAATATTTTTGTTAATATAAAATTAAATAAAAATATTTATATAAAAATATTATTAAAATACCGGAAACCGAAATTATTTTACGCTTATTTAAAGCCTTATACGGATTAAAAAAATCCCTTTTATTTTGGCAAAAAGAATTATTAAAAACGTTTATTTAATTAAGTGTTATCTTTATTTTTTACCAACCGTATTATTTTGCGCAAAATAATATCCTTGTATTTTTTTATATCGATAATATTATTATCGTTTATAAAAAGAAATACAAAAAAGTAATTAACGTAACGATTAATTAATTTAAAATAAGATATTAATTTATTAAAAAAGATAAATTTTAATAATTTTTAAAAATTAAAGTTATCCGAAATTAATTAAAACGTCGGATATAATTATTATAATCGTTATCTATTAATAAATTAAATACATTAATCGAAAAAAAACTAAATTTCGATCGAATTAATATTTTTATAAAAGAATAAAAAGTTAATTTTTAATTAAAAAATTACGTTTAATTATTTTATTAAGGTATATTAAAAGAAAATCGGCTTAATACTGTATGCTATAATTATTAGTTTTCCGGATATAATTTTTATAACCTTTAAATTCGTAAGATTTAATATAAATATAAACCCGGAATATTATATAAAAGTAAACCGATTTATTCGATACTTTTTCGAAACGAAATATTATGTTTTAAAATATGGAAAAATAAATATTTTTAAAATAATTAACGATATTTTTTTTATTAATAATTCGATTAACCGAAAAAGCTTTTAAGTTTACGTAATACATTTATTTACTAACATTATCGAATAACGCGTTAATAAGTAAAATATAATAATTGCTTTTATAATAAAAACGGAATTATTAATATTTATTAGGTTGTAAAAAAAAATTATATACGTATTACGATTAATTAAGAAGTTCGGAATTTAATTCGATATTTTAATTATCAATATTTAATATAATAATAAGCAAATTATTAAGCTTATTTACGTAAATATTATTTAACTTTAAACGAAATTAAGATATATAAATATTTATAATTATTAATTACGACAAAAAATAATTCGAAAAAAGATCGAAATAATATATACTTTTACGAACGATATAATTATAAATAAGTTAATAAAGGTTTTTTTTATTACCTATTTTAAATAGTTTATTCGATAATTAAGGTTAACGGATATTAAAAAAAGGATATAAAAATGCCGGATTCGAGAATTATTTAATAAGGATTTGTAAAATTTCGAGGATAACTTTAATTAATCGATATTTTCTATCCAGGGCCTGCTGTAAAAAAAGCAGCTTTTGAGGGAGTATATTAGATAACTGTTAATATTAAGGGTTCTAAGATAAAACGCCACGGAGATTATCTGGAGCTTAGGTAGCGATTATACAAGCCACATCTACAAGTAATAAGCCCCGACCGACACGGTCCAAGGACTCCATGATCAATACAATAACAACTGTTTTGACCCCAATACGGTACCTTACGAAATATTTTTAATTTATATCCTAATCGGCATCTCATTAATAATAACAATAAAAAATTTAATCGTTTTGGCAAAATTAAAACTTAATTCCTTTCCTCTTTTTCTCGGGCTTTAACCGTAAATAAATCGACCGTTTTCCGTAATAAGGCATTCGCGGCGACATTTTCTTTACCAGATTAATATTAAAAAATAATATCAAAATTAAAAAAAAAAAAATCGCCTGATTAAATTTAATACGTAAAAAGAACGCATTTATTTACAAAATATAATAAAACTTAATAATCGGTAATAACAAAACATTTTTATCCTTAAAACTTAAGGTAATAATATTTAAAAATTTAAATTATAACGAATAACTTTTAATTTTAAATAAAATACGTCCTTTTTATTAAAGTTATAATTTTGGAAAAATATTTTACGGGTTTTATTCGTTATTTTATTAGTATTATTAAATAGTACTTTTAATTACATTACGGAATACATTTATCTCCATTTTAATCGGTCGGCCAGGTCGAATAAAAATTAACATTAAAATTTCGAAAACCAACCGTTTTATTTTTTCAAAAACCCGTTTTTATTCGGGTTTTATTATAGAAAAAAGATTTTTTTATGATAAACGGTTTAATAATTTAATTATACGGTTTTTATAATAACAAAATATTTATACGTAATTATAAAATTTTATAAACAAACGGATTATAATACAGTTATTAAAATTTTTAAACTTTTATTTTTAAATTACCTTAATTTTAATTAAGTTAATAAAAACGTTTATAGTTACTTCCATAATAATACCGAAATAGTCCACTTTTTTAACGTTAAACCGGAATTTTTTAATATTTCCTTAAAAGTTAACCTTATATAATCAGTAAATAACTTTTTTATAATATTTTTAATATTTTTTGTTAAAGCCTGAATAAATTAATATATTATCGCCGTAAACGTTTACGTAATAATCGAAAGAGTTATATAATTAGCTATTAATAAACGATTCCTATTAAATAAGGTTTATTTTAAATTTAAATAAAAATACCTTTTATTAGAACGTTTTTTAACAAATTTTAAATATTATTAAATATTCTAATTTAATAATACTACAAAATTTATAAAACGCCTAAATAACATCGATTTTAATAAAATATTTAACGTTTCGGTAATGAAATATAATACCGTTAAATAAAAAAGTTAAAATAAAACGATTTTTTAAATATTAATTCTTTTAATAATAATCGATACAAAACCGGCGTTTCAACGAATAAAGTTTTAAAGTAAACAGAATTAAAATAACTTTTTTTATATATATACTTCGATAAAATCCATTTTTAATAATTTATTTACCACTTTTTTTTAACAGGAAATACTAAATAGGCATCCGGTAAATAAAAGGTTCAAAAGTAGGTATCGGCCGGTCGAATTTTAAAACCACGTTATAACTAAATCGAAAATCTGAGAAAATATTAACTTCTTTTTTCGAAAAAAATCCCTTTAAATAAGTAAAAGGTTTTAATAAAAACTTCCGGATTCTTTTCACGTATTCCGGATTCTTATTTTTAGGAAAAGAAATTTCTTAACCGTTATATATTTTCCATTTTTATAAAGCGGTTAATATTATAACATTCAACTTTTTATTTTTAAAAAAAATAATTTTTTAAAGTAACGAAAATTTGCTTTATTATTCCGTACGAAAATCGGATTTTAACTTATTCGTTAATAAGGCAATATTTATATTATTTTTAACAATTTTTATTACAAAAATAAGCGGCTTAATATTACATATATCCGGTATATCTTTTTTATTTAATATATCCGACAAAATAATAAATACGGGTACAAGTATTAATATAAAGTTATTTTCGGGTTTTTTCTATAAATGTTAAAAAACTTAATATTATTTATCGGCTTTTTTTATAATGCGGTTATATTAATTAACGTCTTTTTAAATTTTAAGGTTAACGTGTCCGTCCAGTAAATATCGGGTTAAAAGCTTAATTGCTAATAAAAACTTAGCTAAAACTTAAAAGTTATTAAATCAAATAATATTTTGTTTTTATAAGTTAATAATAAATTATATTTTTTTATTTAATTAAAACCGATGAAAATATCGAATTTAATCTTTATAATTTAGAAAATTTAATTAAAAAAACGTTATTTATTAATTTCGAATGTTATAATTATTTGAGCTTTTATTTAGCTGGCGGGTTACTTTCGGTAATCCTGTAATTAAATTAATTTTTTTAACCGGATAATATAAACTTATAATTACTTTTTTACTTATTTAACGAAAAAAACAAATTAACGAAAAATTAAATCTATATTCCGATATTACAAAAAACGGTAATATATAAATTAATCTTCTTTATTTAAATTTACGTAATTTTAATAAAAGTTTTATATTTTTTAAAGTTATTTATTTCCGTTATTAATAATATAAAAAAAAGTATCGAAAATTTTTTTAACGGTTCTATTCTTTTTCCGATTCGTCGGAATTAAACAAATCCTTTATTATCTTTGCCGTAACAACCTTTTTTTTATTAGGGCAATCGTTAACTTTATATCCCGTTTTGCCATAATTAAAATACGTGCTAATTTTTTAATAAATCTTTTTCTTAGCTTTCGATAAAGGTTTGCCGGTATCGCCCGAAGTTTTCGATTTACCGGGATTATTATTTAAGCAAGGTTTTTTGTTTTTATTTTTCGATTTATTAAAGTTATATGGTTAGGGTTTATGTTTTTGCTGGCATTTTTTATAAGCAAGCTGGTTACTATAAACGGTTATAATAACGCGGTTATAAAACCTTTTGTAAATAACGTTAAAATTATAATAATTTTTAAAAAGGTATAAATTAAGGTTTAAAGGAATATGTTTTTATAAAACTTGCTTTTATTCGTCTTCGGCAATTTTGACCTTTTAAGGGAAAATATTAAACTTAAAAATAAAATCGTAAATATTTTAATTTTTGCCGGGTTTAAAGGTAAAAATACGGAAAGTTTTTTTAGTAACGGAAATTTAGTTTAGGCTGTAATATAATAATTTTAATATGTAAATTATTTCGGTTATATAAAAAAAGTTTACGTAATTAATCGATAACGAATTTTAATTATTTATTTGGCCTTTTTTTTAAAAGGTTTATTTAATAAATTATGCAAATTTTTTTTTCCCGAAAAGTCAGTTTATTTATTTGGAATTTATTTACAATTTTACGTATTTAAGCGTTAAATTTAATTTTGTTACCGTTAAACTTAATTAGGTCGTTAAAGTAAATTTTTTTTCCGGTTATAATTAAATTTATATCATTATTTTTTGTAAATTTACGAAAGGCGGGTTATATTATTATATTAATAAGGCGAAACGTATTAATATTACCGAAAACGTTATTAATTATGTTTTCTTAATAACGGCGGTCGGCGTTATCAAAAAAAATATGAAAATAATAACTTTATTTGGTTTAAAAACGAACGATTTTATTACGAAATTTTTGGAATTTTCCCTAAATAACTTAATTATCGTTAACCATCTCGTTAATCAACTATTTATCGGGATCGGTTTTTAAGTAATTATGGTTTTGGTTTTAATTTAACAAACCTTTTATTTTTACCAATTCGGTTTCGTTTTACGGTACGTTATTTTGTATACTTTAATCTGGATTTTAAAAAGGTACTTCGTTTTTTATATTCTCGATTTTACTCTTAATTAATTTAAATCGCTTTAAACGTTAACTAATTAATAAATAATTCTTTTTAATAAATATCTAATTTTAATATTAATTAATTTAGGTCTTAATTTTAAATTTAATTTAAAACGCGTTATTTTTCGTCGTTACGTATCGTCGTAAAAGATATAATATTTTATTTATTAATTACTAAGCCAGCAAGGAAAGAAATAAGCTTAAAATAATGTTACGGCCAGCATTAATATAATATAATAACTAATTTATTAACGTTATAAACGAAATTTTTAAGCTAAAAAAAAAGGAAAAAAAAAGCAAAATCGTAAAATGCGTAAAGATTTATAAATATCCCCACTCTTTGTATGGCAGGTGGCTAGTTCATGTGGCAGCTGTCAGCCCCATGTGACGGTTGCCAGCCTTACGGTTTGATCCTGGTGGCTGCCGTCACAATTATGAGCGATAATTTGCCAGGTTGCTCCGGATTACGAAAACCGTCCAAAACCTCGACAAAAATTAACGTAGATAAAAGCTGCGAAGGGAATGGGTTTAGTGAAGCCTAGAAATTAAGGTAGTAATCTATCATTTTATTCAATTTTGTTTATACGGTTACGTTTTTTTTCAAGAGAATTTAAATTAATATAATATATTATTATTAAGTTATTTGAATTTGTTATTACAAGGTGCTAAAAAACGGCGCGTGAACTTGTTTGACTTACGAGCATATGTAGAATGTTACCTAGTAAATATTTAATTTATATTTTAAGGTTTAATTTTTATAATCAGTTTTTTTAAGGATTATATTTACCGCTATAATATATAATTTATAATTATAAGTTTTAAAACATTTTAATATAATTTTCGCTTTTTAATTATTAAATTCTTTTTAAACGTAAAATAAATATAGAAATATATATATAATAATTACCAAAAAAGAAAATAATATATAAAGTTTTATTTATAAAAAAGTTAATAATTTTCCTTTTTTTTATAACTTGAATTTTTTTAAATTATATCTTTTAAATATTTTACGCTATTATTTTATAATTATATATATAACCCATAAAATTCGTATCGTATATATTTTTTAATTCGGAAAAATTTAAATTCTTAATTTTTTTAATAATTCTATTGTTATATTCGAAAATTTTTATTAATACCTAGTTTTAAGAAATTATTACTCTTAAAAATACTGGAATGTATTTATAAAAATTGCGGTTTATTAATGTTTAAAGTAAATATTAAACGTAGATTTAAAATAATAATTAATAAATAATATAAAATCTTTATATTCTTCGAAAATATGTATTATAGATTCTTATTTTACTTTTAATAATTTAGTGCCGAATTTTCGTTTATTTTACTTCTCCGTTTTTAAATATCCGTAAACGTTATAATCCGTAATTATTGTTTTATTTACGCGTACTTTTTTAAAAATAATCGGTAAAATCATTTAAAGCCTTTAAATTCGAATATTTGAACCGTAAATACTAAACTTTCGTTAAATTATTATTTAAAGTTTTTTGCTTTAAGAATTAAATTTATTACAATAAATTTTCAATAATATATCGAAAATACTTTTAAAAATATTTTTGATTCTATATTAATTTTTATTATTCATTAAATAATAAAACATAATAATATTTTTTCGCCGTAAATAATTATTAAAAGTTTTAATGTTTTATTAGTATCTTCTTTTTTCGCAATAAGTATAAAAATAATAAGTTATAGGTAAAAATTGGTAATATATTATGTCGTATAATTATATAATTAATAAATTTATTAATTTATTTCACTTTAATATCGACTATTGAATACTTTCAAATAACTATTAATATATTACCTATATAAATAATATTATTAAAACAGTTTCTTTAAATTTAAAAAAAAATACGTAATAATATTAAGGAGATAAAAGATTATTTTTAAGTTAAAAATAATTGAATTCTTTGAAAAGTAAATAAATAAATTAAAATATTTGTTTTATATATACGTCATATAAAGAAAAAAACTTTAATTTTTGTTATTGTTTCTTTAAGGACTTCATTATTAAACTTCTATTTTAATTCTCTTTTTAAACGTTAGATTCTATTTTTTAAAGCCGTATTATTTATTATTCGGTATTAAATCAATTTTTATACTAAGAAAAATGCTTTATATCCGGTAAAAATCTTTTCGAAAAATATGTAAAACTATGCAAAGATTAGTGAGTTTATTAATAAGTATAATAACGTTTTTTGCTTTTTACTTTTAAAATAAACTTTTAACGTTTCCGTTTAACATGATTGTATAACTTTTATTTTTTTACGATTTTCATTATTTTAAAAGTTCTCTTAAATTTCTTTTTCGTCGTTAACAGGAAATATTTCCGGTTACTTTTTCGCGTAGAATAAACTTTTAATCGTTTTATATTTTAATCGAATTCTTTTTTATAAAAAGCCTAAAAAAATGCCTTTATATTATTTTTTAAAATTCTATAGGAATTTATTATCGTTTATTCGTTTCGGATATTAGTTATAATTCTTAAATATAAAAGCTTTTTATTTGTAGTCTTATGTTTACACGTTATTTAAAAATTCGAAACTTAATTATTTAAAACCGAGGTTATTATTATTAATAAATTCTTAACTTAAATTTAATAATTTATTATTTCGACCTCGTTATGTTTATAATTTTGAGCTATAATCTTTCTTATTTTTATATTTATTTCTTTATTCTTTTATATAATTAAAAAAAACTTTAAAATATTAACCATATTAATTTGAAATATTATTAATGAAGTTATTTTTGAATATCTTTCGAGTAATAGTTAACGCTACGTATTAATTTTTAGAAGTTTAGTTTTTTAATAAGGTAATCTTTCAACTAATTAGTAATATTAACTATATAATTTAGTTGAGAAGCTTTTTTAAACTTTTCTGATATCGTAATATTTTTTATTTTTATATATAAATTCGTTTCAGGTTTAAAAGTAAACTTTTTATTTATCGATAATTAAATTTATTAAGTTTACGGCCTCCTCGGGTTCGCTTTATTAAAAACTTTTTATAATAATCGATTTATTAAATCATTATTTCGGTATCGCGAATACGTTTTTTGGAAGAAATTTAAATCCGTAATTTCTATAATTTAATAAGTTATAAATCGTTATTCTTAAGATCGACAAATTTTTAAACCTATAGATTGTTAACTTACTTTCGGAATTCGGTTTTTTTAAAGTATCAAATCTTTAACAATATTATATATTACTGATAAAATATTTAAAGTTAATATTATCGGTTAAAATAAGTATAGTTTTGAATAAAATACGGGTATTGTTTATATACGTAATTAGTGTTTAAGTAAATAAAACTTTTAATTATTAGATATTGTGTTACCTTGGATTATATGTATTAATTGTTATATTAATTATCGGAGTTCTTTAACCACGTCGGTTAGAGCTTATATTAGTAGATGTGGCTGGTATAGTTTCCACTCTAAGCCACAAGTAATCTCCGTAACGTTCTGTTTATCTTAGAACCTTAATATTTAACAAGATTATATAAAATCACGATATACTTAGTTAATAAAAAAGATATATATTAAACGGTTCTTTATAAAGATAATATTTAGTTAATTTTATTTTTTTAACTATTAATTTAAACCTTTAATTAAAGGTATTATTTTTAATAAAAAAAAGGTTGTAAACTCTTTTAACGAATAAACCTTAAAATTATTTATTATTTTATTATTATTTATAAGTTAACTTTTTATTTCGGATATTATTTATGGTTTTAAATAAATATATAATGAATTCGTTATATTTTAATAGTTGTTTAAATAATAGTTAACGAATAATTTAAGGCTTAATTAAATATAAACTTTTTTAAAGTTAATATAAACGATATTATAAAACGACAGTTAAAAAATAAATATTATATTTAATTTCTATTATTAATTATTACATAGATTATTAATTAAATTAAATAATTTACTTTTTATTACAAAGATTTTAATTAATCGATAGTATAACATTTATTAGTAAAATTAAAGGTTTCAAAAGTTTTTTTTTTAATTCCAATAATAATTCACTTTTACCTTTAAAACGATTGTTAAAATATTTTCCGAAAAATCCGAAAAAAAGTTAAACAAAAAGTTAAACAAAAAGTTAAACAAAAAGTTAAACAAAAAGTAAAAAAAAAAATTTGAACATAAAAATCTAAAGAAGAAAAAAAAAGGAATTTATAATTAAAATGAGATTAAATTTTTAGCAGAAAAAGTGATGAAGTTAAAGAAAAAAAACCCTTTAAACTGTTTAATAAATAAAAAGTTTGATATTTTTTTATAAAGTTCTTATTTGTTTTTAGTTTTAATTAAACACAAAAACAAATTATATTTTTTTGCTTATTACGCAACGCCCGATAATAAAGGCTATAAAGCACCTTGTTAAAGTTTGTATTATAAATCATTAATATAAAAACTTTCGAATTTATACTAGATTTTATTTTAAACTTTATAAAAACACTTTAACGGAAAACTATTAAAAATTAATAATTATTTCGTAATTATTTACTAGCAAATCTTTAATTAATTTAAGTCAATTTTAAAAAACAATTTAAGGAATTACCTTTTTAACTTTATAAATATTTCGAAAATCGCAAACGAATTTTATTTAAAAATACGAATAAATAATAATATATAGTTGAATAAAGATATGTCGTTAAATAAATTAAGTAAATACTTAAATATATAACTAAATTTAACCGTTTAATAATAATTCTTAAACTGCCGAAAAATACGTTATATTGCTCTTTTTATAATAATTTAAAATTTTAAATAAAAATAAAGATTTTAAGGTCCTTAAAATTAAACCTTTTAAAAACTATACCGACAAAGCTATTATTACCAATTAACATATCTTTAATTGGTATTTCGAAAAAGAAATTTAATAAACAAAATAAAAATAAATGTTTTATTAATAAAAATAAAGAGACTAAATTTAAAAAGAAAATTAATACCGTTTTAAGAGAATGTTTTAAAAAAATTTTAATGTTTAATGTTTTAATTATAGCAAATACGGTTATTATAAAAATAAATGTTACTTTTTAACTAAAAGAAACTTTTTAACCTAAAAAAAGACTTACGCAACTGAATAAAAAATATATAACGAAAAACAAAACGAAAAAGAAATTAACTTTACTTTAATCGATTGAAAATTTATTATTATTATTATTATTAAAATTAAAATTAACGACTAAAAATACAAATATTATTTTAATTGCAAAAATCTTATAAGTAAAGTTTATAAATATTATTTGGATTGCACAATTTTGAAAGTAACTATTTTATTAAAAGATATTTAATACTTTAATACATAGAAATATAAAATATACGACTAAAACAGTAAGTTATAACGAAATTTTAGTTATTATAAATATTTATTTTTTAAAGCATTATAAGCTTTTAAAATATACCGTATATTTTAAAAAATAAGTTATTAATAACCGACTATAAATCTTTTTGTTAAACCTTTTATTAAGTTTACTTTTATTTTATTTCTTTATAAATTAAGGAAAATAATAACTTTTAATTAAAAACAGAAAGATATTTATAAAGTTAAACGATAAATTTCGATATATAAAAACTTTTCGATAATTAAATTACTTTAAGTTTTATTATTTATACCCCGAATTAAAGCAAAATTAAAAAGCTATGTTATAAAAATATTTATGTCCGGTAAATTTTTAGTAATTCTATACCGTCAATAAGACGGTTTCAGTGGTAGTCCTGCGGCCATGGATTACCAGTATCGTATATCCGGACTTGCGTGGCATGGTATTTTGGGTAATTCGAGAAGGTGGTCTGGTGCCAAGTACTCTTCATCTGGTTATCGTACTAACATCTCTCTCTTAGCTGTAGGAACGATCGAGGTTGAAGCTTTTAGCCCTTTTGCTGGCTGACATCTAACACTTTTAGCTATAAGACTGGCGAGGGCTTGGAAAGATGCCAGCCTTTTATACGCAGTTAAGGTTTGCCGTTAAAGTTTGCCTTTAAGGTTTGTCTTTAAGGTTTATCCTTAAGGTTTACCGCGTAAAGCTTAATATCTTCTGAGTCATATTGTTTAGCCAGCGGGCATAAGGTTTACCAGGGTTGAAGCTTATCGGTAACCACGTATATGAACGTTTTAAGCCGACATTAGTCGAGAAATTACGTGCTTACGAGGGTCCAGCAGTCGGCTTTAAAGTAAGGCTTTATGGAACCGAGGTATCAATTTATCCTAATCGTAAAACCATTAATTAGTTATCGAATTCGAAAATGTTGGGTATAATATTTATCGTATAAATTATATCGTATAATAATTTTTTTTATATTTGGTTCAGCCTAGAAAATAAGGCTTGAACTTATTCGACCTTGTATAAAAATATTTATATTATTTTCTAATACTTTTTATTTTATATGAGCTTTTAAATATAAATATAACCCTTTCGGAAATTTACTTTTCCGACCTATAATTTATAAAATATAAAACCTTAAATTAAGTTAGAAAAAAGGAACTACCTTTAAATACCAGTTTAACAATAAAAAGTATTATAAATATATACGCGATTATTAAACTAAATATATTATAAAGAAAGCCCGGAACTAAAAGGGCTTTTTAACCGAAAACGTAGCTTAATTAAAAAAAATTATAAAAGCTTTTAAAAATAAAAGATTAAAAGGTTTATAAATATAAAACCTAATATAAAATAAAATAAAAATTACGAAATGAAATTAAATTATTTATTTATTATAAAAACAAAACGTTTAAAGTAATAATTAATTCCGGAACGGTAAATAATTTTATTTTCCTTAAAATAATTAAAAGAAATATTACATTTTCAAAAATATTAAAAAATTTATATAAAAAGTAAATAATTAATAAAAATTTATTTACTTATAATAATAATCGAATTTGTAAAAAGTAAAAAAATTTATAATTTAAATATAAAAATATTTAAAAAGGGTTATTTGCGATATAATTAATATTTCAAAATACGACATTATATTTAAAAATATTATAATTTCGTTTTAGAAATTTATAGATTAATTAAAAAATTGAATACTTTTTTAAAACATTTTTATAAACTTTTAAAATAATTTTACGGAATATATTACGGCATTAAAAAAAATTAAAGTTTGAATTTAATAGTAACAATATCTTTTAAATGGTAAAGATTTAAAAAGATTAGTTAAAAAATAAATTTGCACAGTTAATTTAATTATAATTAAGAAAATTTTAAAGTTTCTATTAAACAAGAATATTATCCGAAATTTTACCAAATTAAAACTTTTTAAAAAAGCTTTTATTTAAACTTTAAAAAAGAATATTTTTAATTTTTTAAATTTTAAGCAGGTTACCTTATAATTTTAATATCTAAAATAAAAAATGAATAAAAAAGGTTCGATAAAAATAAAAACTTAATATATAAACGTATATACGATTACCGATAACTAGACGATATTAGTATTAAAATCGGTTTTTTTTTAATTTTTAAAAATGTTATAAAAAACATTAACCGCGCTAAATAATTTACAGATTTTAAATTTCTTAAAAAGAATATTATTTTGTACGAACTATAAAAGAACAAAGAAATAAAAAAACAGGTTTTAGAATAATATACGGGTATTTTAAATATAAAATAATATTTTTTTAATTTATTAACGCTGCAGTAACTTTTAGTATATAATGATAATTATTTTTCGTAAATATCTATATAAGTTTATTTTTATATACTTTAGCAATATTTATATTTATTGAAAAAAACTTTCGAACAATATAAAAAATACATTATACAAAAATTAAAAACTTTTAAAAAAGTTAACTTATTAATAAATGTTAAAAGAAACGTTTATTAAACGTAGAAATTGAACTTTTTAAAATTTATTATTACTTTTAAATAAACTTAAATTTAAAACATTAAATAAAAAATTATTAAGAACTGGCTAATTTTTAATAAATGAATTATTATTAATATCCGTTATTTTTTAGAATTTACTAATTCCGTACGCCAATTAATTAAAAATCTTTAAAAAAAAGTATTTTTTAATTAAACTTGTTACTAATAAATATATCGGAAAAGAACTTAAATTTTCAAAGAAAACTAGATTTTTAATTTGCTTTTTCTTGTGTTTTTAGGTTTTTTTTTTTTTTTTTTTTTTTTTTTTTTTTTTTTT
>QJOA01000414.1:0-57463 GCA_004155915.1 Monosporascus sp. CRB-9-2
GCCCAGCGGTGAAGCAGATGGAAACAGCTAGAAGCTGTAGCTGACGTAGCCTGCAGTAGTATGCAGCCACAGCTGCGGCAGCAGCTGCACCCATTCCTACTTCCCACTCCACTTCAACATAAATTAAAAATTAACTTTCGTACGAAATAATAAAATAAATTATTATTACTTTAAAAAATTGTTCCTGTTAAAAATAAAAATTCAAACGTTATAACGTTAACCGTTTTATAAAAATAAAAAATATATAATAATTAAGAAATCCTTTTTTCCGAAAATAAAGATCCGGAATACGTAAAACAAATCCGGAAACTTTTGCTAAAACTTTTCGCTTACTTAAACTTTTTGTTTCGAAAAAAAAAGCTAAAATTTTTTTAAATTTCCGACCTAACCATAACGTAATTTTAAAACTCGACCGGTCGATACTTACTTTTAAACCTTTTTTTTTACCGAACGCTTATTTAATATTTTCCATTAAAAAAATAATAAATAAATTCTTAAAGATAAATTTTATTAAATTATATATATAAAAAAAAGCCGCTTTAATTTTATTTACTTCAAAATTTTATTCCTTAAAATACCGGTTTTATATTAATTACCGTTAAAAAAATTAGTATTTAAAAAATCGGTTTATTTTAAATTTTTTATTTAACGGTATTATATTTAATTACCAAAACGTTAAATATTTTATTAAAATCGATATTATTTAAAATGTTTACAAATTCTATATCGTTATTAAATTAAAGTATTTAATAATATTTAAATTTTATTAAAAAACGTTTTAATAAAAATTATTTTTATTTAAATTTAAAATAAATTTTATATAATAATAATTATTTATTAATATTTAATTATATAAATTTTTCGATTATTACGTAAACGTTTACGCCGATAACGTATTAATTTATTTTAATTTATTTTAAAAAAATTAAAAAAATTATAAAAAAGTTATTTACTAATTATATAAAATTAATTTTTAAAAAAGGGTTAAAAATTCCGATTTAACGTTAAAAAATTATATTAGTTTAGTATTATTATAAAAATAAATATTAATATTTTTATCCCTTTAATTAAAATTAAAATAATATAAAAATAAAAATTTAAAAGTTTTAATAATTATATCGTAATCCGTTTATTTATGAAATTTTATTATTACGTACAAATATTTTGTTATTATTAAAAACGGTATAATTAAATTATTAAACCGTTTATGAAAAAAAAGATTTTTCGTAATAAAATCCGAATAGAAACGAATTTTCGAAATAACAAAACGGCTTATTTATAAAATTTTAATTTTAAATTCTTTTCGATTTAATTAACCGATTAAAATAAAAATAAACATATTTCGTAATATAATTAAAATATTATTTATTAATATTAAAAGAATAACAAATAAAAACCTATAAAATATTTTTCGAAAATTATAACCTTAATAAAAAAAAAGCATATTTTATTTAAAACCGAATATTATTCGTTATAATTTAAATTTTCGAATATTATTACTTTAAATTTTAAAAATAAAAATTTATTATTATTATTTATTATTAAATCTTATTATACTTTATAAATAAATATATTTTTTTTTACGTATTAAATGCGATAAATTATTATTTTTCAATTTCGATATTACTTTTTAATATCGACTTAAAAAAAATATTACCGTAAATATTTTATTACGGAAAAAGGTTAATTTATTTATAATTAAAACACAAAAAAGAAAAGTTTTAAACCTTAATTTTGCCAAAAGAATTAAACTTTTTTACCGTTATTATTAACGAAATACCGATTAAGGTATATACCGAAAGTATGTTATAAAATATCGATTTAATTAATTTTATCCGCTACGAAAATAAAGCGTAAAATTTAAAAAGAAAAAATTAATTAATAATACCAGAAAAAATAATTAAAGGCCGTATTTTTTTTCGTACCGTATTTATTTAAAAAATTTACTTATTTTAATTAAAATAAAATAATTAAAATATTAATACGGAAATATATTTAATTTCGGTTTAAATAAAATATCCGATAATATATTTGGAATTATTATAATTACTATCGGAATAAAAGATTTCGAAATAAAACTCTGGAATTCTTTTTCCTTTTTTTTATTTCGAATAATATTTAAAATTACGTTATCGTTAACGGAAAAAATATATTAAAAAACCGTTATAATTATAATTATATATAAATATATAACGATAAATTTAATAAAATTATAATAACCTTATTAAATAAAAAAATTAATATTATTAAAATCTTAATTAATTAATATTATCGATATTTATAATATTTTTTTAAAATATTTATTATTTAAATTCATAATAACGTAAAATAATTTATTTTTTAATTTCTGATTAAATTAATCGAATTTATCGGTATAAAATATCGTTCTAAAAATGTTTTATATTTATAAATTTAAAAAATTATTAAATTTATAAATTTGAAATTAAATTAATATTTACGTTTTTATATTAATAAATACTATCATAATTAAAATATATATATACCCGTATTAAATTTTACGTATAATTTATTATAATATTTATTAATTAATATAATTTCGTTAAAAATTATATTTAATAAAGCTATTTAAAATTTATTTTTATTAAGTTTAAATATAAATATAATAAAAATAAATTAATATAACGGATATTAATAATTATTAAATATATTAAAAAGGTTTAAATATTTACGAAAAAAACCGTATTAAAAACGTAAAAACGTTAAAAAAACGTTATTTAATCGATTTTAAAATCGGCAACAAAGTTTTTTCCGTAAAAAAGGTTTTATAACGTAAATATTAATTATTTACTTAAATTTATAATAAATAAAACCTTTTAAAATTATAAAAAAATACGGATATAATATTGTTTTTAATTTATTATTAAATTATAAAATAATTAACTTATTTTATGCCAATTAATTACATAAAGCCGATAATAACCCGTTATTTTAATAAATCTAAATATTAGTATTATTTAAAAAAAATTTACGGAAAATTAAAAATTAAAATAAATCAAAATAAATAATTAAAATTTAATAAACGTTATAAAAAATTATAATATTAAATTAAATAAAACAATTATAATTTTAACGAAATATATTATTCCGGAATTAATTTTAAAAACGTTCCGATTATAATAAAACAATTTTATATAAAATATTTTAAAATATTTAAATTACCGATCCGATTATAAAAATAAATATACATAACGGTTACTAATAGAATTAACGAAAATTATCCCGATAATAATAAAACCGTAAAGGCAAAAACCGGACCAATAAAAAAGAAATAATATTTATAACTAACAGAAACTTATATATTTTTTTAATCGTATATAAGTTTCTTAAAGGAGGTAATATAACGGCAATCATTAAAATCAAAACCGTAAGGCTGGTAACCGTTATATAGGGCTAACAGCTGCCATATGAACTAGTCACCTGCCACACAGAAAGTGGAGACATTTGTAGATCTTCACGTACTTTGCAACTCTACCTTTCTTTCCTTCTTTTCTTCAGCTTAGAATCTTCGTTCATAGCGCCAATAAACTAGCTACCATGCTATATTGATGCTGGCCGTAACACTTCCCCCATATAGAATATACTAGGGAAGCCCGGTGCATAATGACGCAACCGATGGTTGTGCTGTCGCAGCCATAAGGGCGTTCTTGTCGCCCATTTCCTAGACCTAAACTTGGCTATATTGGCTGCAATTGCCGTCCAAAAAAATTGAAAAAATTCCTATATATATATTAGCTTTTAATCGACGTATATATAAAGTTCCATACTTGTCGGATTTAATCTGGTTACGTAATAATTTCTTTTTATTTAAATTTTTGTATTTTTTAAAAGATATAGAAAAAAAGTTAATAATTTTGGTGGCGACGCTAAAAACGAGACCTATTTTTTGAAACTAACACTTAGGCCTCGCTGGCTAGTTACGGGAATATGGGATTTGATTGGTTAATTTTTAACGCTAAAAAACGGTACTTTGAAGAACTAGCCAGCGAGGCCTGAGCTAGCTGAGGTAAAATAGGGGTTCCTGTCCTTGGAGAAACCCGCCCTTGGAGAAACCCGCCCTTGGAGCCTGGAGGGGGCTCTTGCGGCTAAACTTCGGATAAGGAAAGCTTGGCTTTCCCCGCCAAGGTCAAGGTGATCTAGGTAATCTAGGTGATCTGGACCAGATCATACAGATCATATAGATCCACGATATACTTATTTAATGGAAAAAGAAATATAACGAACGATTTTTTATATAGTTAGCACCTATTTAATTTCGCTCCTTAATTACTAATTTAAATCTTTAATAAAGCGTCGTTTTTCAATTAAAGAAAAAGTCCGCAAACTTTTTTAACGAACAAACCTCCGAATTATTTATTATATTATTGTTATCTATAAATTAAGACTTTGTTTCGGACACTGCTTATACCTCCAGGTGGATATATAACAGGTTCGTTATACCGGAGTTTTTATATAAACCGTTAACGGTTATTTTTAAGTTAATATTTAATAATTTATATAATTGTAATTATATATATATTTATAATTTGATAATTCGATATTATATTTATATTTTAATTACAATTTTATATATTGCAGGGTTTATAATTATAAGTCTTACTTTTTAATCTTAGTAAAAAAAAAATATTAATATTCGATTTAATTTGTACAATAACTATTATAGATAATATTTTGTATTATAATAATTAATTAATAATTTATAAGCTTAAAATAAAGCATTTAACTTAATTCGAAAGCCCCTTTTTTAAAGCCGATTGATATATGGTTGCCGAAAAACTTAAAGCTTAATATATCTTTTGTCCGCAAGTTTTACGGTTCGGCAGAGTTATTATAATTTAAAAAATATTTAATTTTCCGCAGTAAACTTTAAATATAAACCTTAAAAATAAACCTTAAAAGCAAAGCTTAACGGCAAATCTTAGCTACGTATAAAGAATTAGTATTTTCTCGAACCTTTACTAGTTTCGATCGTTCCTACCACTTTTCGACTTACTTAAAATAATATGGCTCGTAATTTCGAATATGCGATACTAGTTATTCGTAAACGCGAATTTCTATAAGATTTATATTATAAACGGTATATTATATTAACAAAATCAACCGAAGAATTAAAACTATTAATATTATTATCGCTTTAAAAAGTTTTCCTAAAATGAATTAATTTCAACTTTTAATTTTCGCCAACGATTTAATGCGCAAATTGCTAGTAATTGCATTTTGTAAAATCTTATAACGCAAAATATAACAATTATATAGAAATTAGTAACGAATTTAAAAAAAATACGGCTTTAAAAACTTAAAAGATAATATTTTAAAACATTATATGCTAGAAAATTACGCTCAAAGGGATATTTATAAAGGCGATAAAACTAAAACTTTAATAACACTTTTTATAATAACGGCTATTATAATTATTAATACCGAAAACCGTAAAAGATTTTAATAAATATATTAAGAAAAATAAAAGTTAAATTATAATTAATTAAGTTATTAATTTTTAAAATTAGATTATAATATTATTTATTATAATATTAAAAGTATTACATTAACTTCTAAAATTATAATAGTTTATTACTAATAACGGATTAACAATCCGTATTTAATAATAACAGCTAAAAATATATATAAATTAATTATAAAATAAATTTAATATTTTAGTAAGTATATTCGAACGCGTACGAAAGATTCGAGATTTTTGTTTATTCTTAACGGTTACGAAAACAATTATTTAATAAAGTTCGAAAGATATTACGTCAATTACTATATTATTACGTTTTATATACTTACGCACTTTTCGTACCGGCTTTAATCTTTTAATATATTTTATCTTACTATTTTAAAAGGCGCTAATTCCTTATATATCGAAATTTTAATGCAACGTTATTATCCCTATATTATTAAAAATGGTTTTTTTTCGCCGACTTTTATAATACGTTTAAAATTATTATAACGTTCGATAATATTAAATCTAAATTCTCAAAAGTTAGTATTATTATATTCGCCTTTAATAACGTCCTTTCCGAACTTGAAATTTCTTTAATTATATTTACGCCGATTATTTTCCCGTTAACTGCCGCCGGTCTTGTTTTCTCGTTTCCGAAAACCTTTAAATATAACCGTAAAGTAATAAAATAACGAGGTTATATATAAAAATAGATTAAAATTTATTAAGATAATTTGCACATAAGAATATTTAAGTTGGTTAATTTTATAATAAAAAGTTATATATTATTTTTATATAAAGTTAATTGTTTTTTAAAAAAGGTATAATTGCGAAAACCGCATTAAGTTTTATATAAATATTTAAAAATAAAAAATACAGGGTTTTTTTTAAAAAAAAGATAAATTTATTATATAAAAGAGATAAACCTTTTTAATCTAAAAAGAAAAAGGTAGTAAAGATATATAGTTGATAGTAACTAGAAAACGTCGTCGTAAAAGAGTTAAAACCAAAAAACGAAAATATAGCGTTTATAATAAGGCCGGATATAATATGAGTATTAATAAAGAAGTTATAAAAATGTTTAGCGAAAAAGACTTCGATTAATTAGAATTTATATAATATATTATTTTTAAATTATTTGAATTTGTTATTTTAAGGTGCCAAACCTGTCTTAAGTACTTTTGCGTTTGGAATACTAATATGAAACGTTAATTAAATAAATAAAGAGAAATTATAAATTTTAATTGAAATATATTAATATTTTTAAATATTATAATAATAATGGGGTTTTATTATATAGTAATATTACGTTAATTAATAATATAAATAATTTATAAATTTTTAATTTTATTAGAGACCAAAGATCAGTGGAATGATCGCAATCATGGTGATCATTTTAGTGCTTACAGCTGCACATATACTCCAGGACAGTATATATTAAAAACAACGTCTGTTATGGAAGACTAGGCTATAACACGCTGCTCCACTTCCAACAGCTTGTCCCCCAAGCCACTGGTCTGGGTGCCGCGGCAAGGTGACAAGGCTTATCTTACCTCAGCTCGCTCAGGTCTCGCTAGCTCTTTTTCAAAGTCACTCAAGTACCGCTCCATAACGCTAACAATTAACCAATCAAATCCCAAATCCCTATGACGAACTAGCGAGGCCTAAGTATTAATTTCTAAAAATAAACTTTGTTTTCTACATTTTTTTTAAAAAAAATGAAAATTTTTACTAATTTAATAACTTCACGTTATTTATAAATATATTTATATTTATTCGATTTTTTAGGTTATAACTTCTTATTAGTCCCATTTTAATTTTAATTAAAACCTTTTTATTATTTTGAAACTTTAAAAGGTTTATTAATTAAAACCAGAATACATTACGTTATTTTCTTTTTAAAAAAATACACTAAATCCGAATTTTCTTTTTTAACGTACGATTTTAAAAAAATAAAATATACGTATACGTACAATAACATTTTGGCAAAAGCGATAAGCAGATATAAAATTCGAAAACTTTATTTGTAACTAAATTTTTTACAATAATATTAACCGATTACGGAAATTAATATATATATATATATATAAAACAAAACGTAAATTATGGATATAAGCAAATTTATTGCGGAATTTTTTTATTTCGATAATAGATATACCTTATTAAAACAATTAAATTATATCGTTTTTCGAAAATAAAATTATTTATAACAATTTGAAATTAATCGCTTAATATCTATTTAAAATCGAAAATAATATAATTATATTATCCAGCTATTAAACGTTTAAATATCCTTAAATTAAAATCTTTCTTATTCGCAAATATTAAAATAGAAGCAAAATATAACATTAATAATATAAAAACCCGTTATTTGTCGGTAAAATTTATTAATAATATAATCTGGATAATAATTAAATTGGTTATCAAAAAAAACCTAAATAATCAAAGATTTTCTAAAATTTATTTTAATAACGAAACAAATATTAAACTTTTCGAAAACCAAATTATATACCGTATCGACCAATTTCTTTTTTTTTATAAACTACGGCCTTACTTACTAAGCATAGTACTTAATATAAAACGAATAAACTAACGGCGCAAAATTTTTATAAAATTATCGGTTATATATTTAATGTTAACGTATAAGTTAATAACGTTTATATTAACGAAAAACCGGTAGAATTATCAGATAAGGATAAATATTTTGCTTTAAAAAATCAAACTTTCGAAAAATTAAAATATTTACTTTAAACCGTTTACTATATTTTACGCATTTTATTAATCAGGAAAAAAATATATTCCGAAATTTATTATAAATAATTTTAAGTTTTATATAACATTATTTTAATTCGTAAAGTTATATTATTATTATGCTGGCAAAAAAGAGGTATATAATTATAATATGCCGATAAATAATTTTCTAATTATTTAATTTAATTAATAATAATAATTCCGTTTTAATTAAAAGAATTTATATATAAAACGATAAAGATTTTAATTTTAAATTAACCTTTCGTAATTATAAAATAAATAACGTTAAATTAAATTTATATTTAAAAATTTCGTTTTATAACTTCTAATAATTTATATAAGCCTGCTAACAGCAGGTAAAAACTTTATACTAAGCTATCACGCTTTACTTTTAAGATTTTATTATTTTTATAAAAAATTTCTTAATAGGGTTTAGTTCATACATTTAACCCTTGCAGGTTCTTCTAGAGCCGAAGGCTCTAACCACGGCTGCGCCGTAGGCGCAGCCCCAACCTTAAAAATGGGGCCTGATTTTAGTAAGGCAAGGCTTATCGGCCATAGCTGCCCACCCCCTAAGAAGTTTACCCCGCATTACTCCGTATACGTCTACGCAGACCTTATAAGCAACGACTAATCCGGGGATCGAACCCAGCACTGGTGAAGTTACCTACCGTTATGCGATTATAGTGTTATAGCTGTACCTTAACCATTACGCCACCAGGAGCAAAATATAGGTGGAATAATCGTAATTGTAGTAATTATTCTGGTGCTTACAGCTGCATATATACTCCAGGACAGTATATGTTGGAGCGAACGTCTGCTACGAAGAACCAGGCCGTAACACTGGTTATCATACTGACATCTTCCTTCTAGCCGTGAAAACGATTGAAACTGGCGAGGGCTCGGAACATGATAGTTTTTCTTACGTAACTAAGGCGTATTACGTAAAGCTTAATATTTCTTAAGTTATATTATATAACTCTGCCGAATTATAAAACTAGCAGTTATAAGGTTGATTAAGGTCGAAGTTTATTAATATTTTAAACTTTTTAAGCTGATATTAGTTAAAAACTTACGTATATATAAAAGCTTAATAATCGGCTATATATTAAAGCTTTATAAAATTAAAATATAGAATTTATTTTAATCGTAAAGATTATTAATAATTATCGCATTAAAGAATATTAAATATAATATTTATCCTACATATTATATTTTATAATAATATTTTATAAATTTAATTTAATTTAGAAAATAAAGTTTAAACCTATGAACATTATAATAAGTATGTTGTATGCAATAATATCGAACTTAACGAGGATTAACTAAGATTATATATATTCTATAAATTTAATAGTTATATCTTTCGGAAACAACCTTTCGAATAAACCTTTTTTTAGTAATTTTATAAATATTAAACGCGTAAACTTTATAAAAACAACTTTGATATACGAATATTTCATAAATATACGTATATATATAAAGAATTATTTAAATAAAGTTTTATTTAGCGAATTTTAATATAATTACGTTATTTTATTTAAGAATTAATGGTCCGCTTTTAAAATTTCCTACGTTATATAGGCTACGTTAATATTATTAAGTTAATAAATTGGTATAAATAAATAAAATAAATACGGAAAAGAATTAACGTTTTTTAGGATATAAATTAATAATTTCTATTTAATCAGCATATATTTCTATCCTTTGATAAATTATTTTTTCTTTAGTCTTTATAAATAAAATAAAAAAAGATTTTAAATTAATAAAAGTTCTTTGTTTTAAAAAAGTTTATATATCTTTTACAGCGAGTTCTTAACAAATAGTATAAATATTTATCTTAATATTTTTGTTTTTATTGAATATAATTAATAGAATGAAACGGGATTTCTTAAATACTATGTAATATAATTTAAAAGTTGAAAAACATTTATTTATTACGATTTTAAACCGTATTAATAACAATAGAAAAGAAAGTTTAGAAGATATTATTTGAAAAATATTAAAAAGAATTATAATATTTCATAATCTTAATTAAAACGGAATATATATTTAGTGTTAATATTATCGAAGATATTAAAGAAATAATAAAAATCTAGCGTCTTTGGCTTAAGGCGACCACCCTATCAACGCTCCACCCCCTTAACGCGCCGCTATTTTCCATACGAAATCAACAAAACTGCGTATTTATAATTAATTAACAAAAAGATATATTAAAAAAGGGCTACCGCATTAATAATTAAAGCCTTAAAATCTAACGGTTTAAAAAGTAGTAATTAATAATATTAATATTTATGCGAACAAAATAAAGGTTAAAGCTGCGAAAATAAAACGTTAACATTTTCTCATACAAATTATATAGCAAATTGTTAAGATAAACCTAGTAAGTTTAATAATAATTAATTACGTAATAAAAATACCTAAAGATATAATATTTTTGGTTAATTAAATACGTATTGTTCTTTTATAAGTTATTAAATTTTTATTTATATATATTTATCATTTGTTATATTATTAATATTTAAAAATAATGCCTGCTTTTTTCTATACAAAACTTTTAATTCTTTTCCACTTTTCAATTTTATGTTATATCTTTTTATTTAATAAAGACCTAAAAATTTGAACCGCGGTATAACATTCAGCACTAAATACTTATATGCAAGGTTGAATAGTTTTAAGTCTTATTTTCCAGGGTAAGTCAAATATATAAAAGTTTTTTATACGATATAATTTATACGATAAATATGATACCTAATATCTTTAAATACGATAATTAATTAATAGTTTTGCGGTTAAAATAAATTAATATTTCGGTTTTATAAAGCATTATTTTAAAGCCGATTAATACATAATTATCTATAAGTTTCGATTTTAATAAACCTTATGTCCGCTAGTTGGTTCGGTAAGGTTAGATAATATAACTTAAAAAATGTTAAGCTTTATACGGTAAATCTTAAAGATAAACTTTAAAGGCAAATCTTAAAGGTAAACTTTAACGGCAAACTTTAATTATACATAAAAGGTTGGCATTTTTTTAAGCTTTTGCTTATTTCGATCGTTTTTATAATTAAAAAGGAGATATTAATACGACAACTAGGTAAAAAGTGTTGAGTACCAAATTACTCTTTTGACTTATTAAAAATATTATATTACGTAAGTTCGGAAATACGATATCGGTAATTTATAACTGTAGGATTATTATTAAAATTATTTTATTAACGATATAAAATTATTAAAAAATTAACGAACGAATTAAAATTATCGATATTATTATCGATCTAAAATTTTTTTTTAAAATAATCTATTTCGAGTCTTAATTTTTAAATACGATTTAATTTACGAAAATAACGGTAATCGATTTTTATAAAAACGTAGACCGGAAAATATAACGATTATGGCAAGATTATTAGCAAAATGAAAAAAAGAAGGTAATAATAAATTTAAAGATTTTAAAGTTTAAAGTTTAAAATAATATAAACTGGAAAATTACGAACGATAATTTGCCCGGCTATTCCCGAGTACGAAAACCGCCTAGAACCTTGATAAAACTCGACGTAGATAGGAGCTAAAAAAGGAATATGTTTAATAAAGCTTAGGAATTAAAGTAGTAATCTATTATTTTATCAAATTTTGTTTATACGGTTACGTCTTCTTTAAGGAGAAATGTTTAATACTTATATATAAAATATCTTTTTAGATCTTTAATATTAAAAACCTTATGAATATTCTTAATATTATATATAAAAGATATAGTGAACCGTTTTATTAAATATAATAAAATATCCAAGAATATTACGTAATTATGCTTATTCTTTGGCTATTTTTATTTAATAAGGGGCTTAACGATAAGATAATATAGAAGATTACCTACTTTTCCGATTTCTATTCGAAATTTAAAGTATTATTAAAAATATAGTGATTTTGACGATATTGTATGGGAAATCACCGGCACATTAAGTGGGTGGAGCGTTGATAAGATGGTCGCCTTATACTTTACGTTAGAAGAATATACTTTAATAGCTTTGAATTGCTAAACCTCTTTAATTTTAAAGAGGCTTCCAAGTTATATATTAACTCTGGTAGTATAATAATAAATCTGGTTCAAAAACTAGAAGGAATTAAAATTGGTATAAATAATAAAACACTGCTTATAAATTATCTGTATATCGTCAAGATAGAATTACTATCAAATAAGTAGCCTAATAATAGCGCACTTTCCAATTTAGACTTTTATTGCAGTGACTACGCGACAATTATTCCTTATTAACTACTAGGCTTCCTCGAAGCTGAAATTTAATTTTTTATTAAATATCCAGAACTAAGTTTAATTTCGCATAGTAGTTAAACCTTTATTGATTTAGATTTATTAAAGAGTATATAGAAGTTTTTACAAAAATTAAAAGGTTTTAAATTAAATAAATTAAACAAGGCTAATGATAAAGTAAGACTTATAATTAGCAAAAATGAATTAGGTAATAAATATTTATATCAAAAAATAATAAACCAACATGATTTCATTTAAAATACTTTAATACCTTTTTTAAAAGCGCTAAATTAAAAAAGGAAAAAGAAAAGAAAATTTAAAGATTACTCTAATATCTTGATACTTCGTACTAGAAGGTTTTAATATACAGATAACGGTTTGAAAGTAATAGAATTAATAATTAGTCAAATAAATAGCCGCAAATTATCTGACTCAAATCTGGCAATAATAAATAAAAAACTTTTAAATAAAGATATTAACCTTATATTAAATAAACCTTTTAAGTTCAAGATTAGACATTGAAAACATTCAAATAATTCACATAATAGGGTTATAAATAGAGTAGTACAGAATGAAATACCACTTATAGATAAGAACATGTTCTTAATAGCCTTTTTTTTAAAAAAAAATAGTTAAAACGACGAATAAAAGCGGTTATAAAGATTCGTCTAACGGAATTTTAGCGAAAGGTTATATTATAAATATAAATTTAAATAATAGGATTATCGTATTAACAAGCGAATATGCTTTAATAATATATTAATATAAAAAGTAATTTCTTTAAATATAACCTTTTTAATTTAAAAAACGATTTAGTGATTTAAATAATTCGTAGTAGTTCAAGTCTTTTTTATTTAAGTTATAATATTTCGATACACATTTCACTGTTTTAATATATTAATTCTATTAAGTCATATATTCTAAAATAACAAAATGTATTTCATAAGAAGAGGAAAGAATTACGGTTAATTTTGAAATTGACTTTAATTATACGTTAGGATTATTAAGGAAAAATAAAAACATTCGAGTTATTATTGTCACGAAAGCGCTGTATTGTCCGTTTGGTATTATATATTTACAGCCTTCTTTTTATATATAATTATATAGTTTTAAATATTAACTAAAATAGAAATTAGCATTATTATATTTTTAATCTTTATTTAAAGTAATGCAAATTGTTTTAATTACAAACATTTAATTTTCTAATATGTAATAAAATTTAAAGTTCTTTTTTAAGAGTTATAAATTTTCTATACAATATATTATACTATTTTTCTCTATTAAGTTTTTAACTAATAAAAGTTAAAAATGTTTATTAATTTCAATATATTAAAACTTATTTACGTATTTTATTCTCTTATAATATACAAATTAATCCATTAATTCGAAACGTTAAGTTTAGAAAATAGTTTAAATCGCTCTAAGAAATCTGATTGTAGATAAAACGTTTAAATGTTGTTTATATTTCTATTAAATATAGTAAAAATATATTATATACGAGCGTATATCTTGTTTAAAAAGGGCACTCCGATAAATCTAAACAGGTTCGAATTCGTTATAGCGTGTAATATAAGCGAGCTGCGCGCATAAGCGAACTACGCGATCTTTTAACATCTTTACTATCTAATTTTAATTATTCATTTATTAATACAACCGTTATAAAACGACTTATGAAAAAAAGCTAGGATAAACCTAACTATTTAGGCTAAAAGGGAACCTTTAAAGTTTTCTATATCAAACCTAGTTCTACATATACGGTTTCAACTTTTAACTTAAAATCTCGATATAATAATAAATTTGCTCGACGTAATATTATATCTGAACTGCGAAAATTAACCTTAACCGAAAAGTAATGAATTATTAATCGAATTTTTAACGTTCATTCGTAAACGTTTCTTAGCCGGTTTTAATGTGTTAAAAATATAGCAAATTTCTTAATTGTTTAATACGTTATTATATAGGTCGGGATTAATTAAGCGTCGAATTTTATTAAACAGGAAAAAAGTAAAATATTTTTAAATCGAAAAATTAATTATTAAAAAGTATTATGCTAAAATCCAAAAATATTTCGTAAGTAGTTCGAACTTATTCGAGCTATTATTGTAAAATACAATATCGCAAAAAAGAATACTTATAATTTTAACAAAACAAGATTTTCAATAGAACTTTTTATAACAACGAGCATAATTTTTACTGTTACCGAAGAAGTAAAATACTTAAATAAGAGTAACAAAGAAGTAAGGAATAAATTGGAATTATCTACTTTATTACGTTCTAAAATTCGGTTATATTTTCTTTTTATAAAGAAACTTTTTTTAAATCCTGGTACCGGAATAACTCATTGCGAGCTATTTAAAAGACCGGTTTTAATTATAATTACAGGATAATCAACGAATTAAATTTTGAATAAATTTAACATTTAGACTGCTATATTTAAACGTGTACAAAAAGTTCGGAACGTTCCCTTATTTTCAACGGTTACGAAAGTTACTATTGAATAAAATTCGAAAAGAATAATGCGAACTACGACATTATTACGCTTTATTTGCTCGCTTATTTTTTCCATCCATTTTAATCTTTTAAATATTTTTTCTTTTTCTGTTTTAAAACGCCCTTATTGTGTTTATATTAAAGAATTAATATAAAGCCATTATAGCTATATCAGAAAAAAGAAAAAAGGCTTTTAACGGCTTTTACAACGTATTTAAAATTGCTATAACATTCGATAACATTAAATACGGATTTGCAAAAGTTAACCTTATTTTATTCGATTTCAATAATATATTTTTCAAACTTGAAATTTCATTAGTTATACTTACGCCAACCGTTGTCTCGTTAATCTCCACCGGTTTTATTTTCCGGTTGGCAAAACCTTTATAAAAGGCTTTTACGAAATAATAATATAAAACCGTTATTAAAAGAGAAACCCGGAAATTATTAAGCTAGCCCGCCGATAAAAATAATTCAAGCGGTTATCCTTTTAAATATAAATAATCGAGTGCTTTTATACCAAATTATTATGTTGCAGAAAGATTACTTACGCGAAAAGAAGAATATTTTAAATAAACATCGAAAAGTTAAAGATAAATTTTTTTTAAAAAAAGAAAGGTTTTTTATATAAAAGACGGACTTTATTAGTTTTAAAAAGAATTTTCGTAATTAATAACGATCGAAAATAGTCGTCGTAAAAAGGTAAAAACGAAGAAACGGAAATATAACGTTTCCGGAAAATCCGGATATAATACGCGTATTTATAAAAAACCTTTAAATAGGTTAAGCGAAAAGAAATCAGATTAATTTAAATCTGTTATTACGATATGTAAAAATCCGCGCAGCTTGCTTATATGCGTAACTCGCTTAAGCTCTACGGTAATTAAAATGTAATATATATGACGGCAGCCACCAAGATCAAACCGTGAGGCTGGCAACCGTCATATAGGGCTGACAGCTGCCACATAAACTAGCCACCTGTTACACAAAAATTAGGAACATTTATAAATCTTGACGCATTTTATAACTCTGCCTTTCTTTCTTTCTTTTTTTCAGCTTAAAATCTTCGTTTATAACGCTAATAAATTAGCTACCATATTATATTAATGTTAACCGTAACATTATTTTAATTTTTTCCTTTTTTCGCTAACCTAACGATTAATAAATAAAGCATTACATTTTTTACGTCGATACGTAACAACAAAGAACAACGCGTCTTAAACCAGACCTAAAACCAAAACCCAAACTAAATAACATTAAAACTAGATATTTGTAAAAAAAAATTACCTATTAATTAATTAACGTTTAAAACGATTTAAATTAATCAAAAATAAAATTAAAAATGTAAAAAACAAAATACCTTCTTAAAACCCAGACCAAAATATAAAAAACGATAAATACTATAAAAAAAAGGGCAAAAAATAACGTACTATAAAACGAAACCGAATTCGTAAAAATAAAAGTTTTATTAAACCAAAACCAAAACCATAATTACTTAAAAACCGATTCCGATAAATAATTAATTAACAAAATAATTAACGATAATTAAAATATTTAAGGAAAACTTTAAAAACTTTATAACGAAATTATGTATTTTTGAATTAAATAAAGTTATTATTCCTTTATTCTTTTTAATAATGCTAACCGCCTTTACCGAAAAAGTATAATTAATAACGCTTTTAGTAATATTAATACGTTGCGCCTTATTAATATAATAATATAGCCCGCTTTCCGCAAATTCGCAAAAAGTAATAACGTAAATCTTAATTATAATATAAAAGAAAAGCCTATATTAATAACCGAATTAAATTTAACGGTAATAAAACTAAAATTAATACCTAAATCCGTAAAGTTGCAAACAAATTCGAAATAAATAAACTGCTTTTTCGGAACAAAGAAATTTGCATAATTTACTTAATAAATATTTTTAAAAAGAAAATAATTAATTAAAATTTATTACCGATCGATTACGTAACCTTTTTTACGTAATTAAAATAATTTAAATATTAAAACTATCGTATTATAACCCGAATTAAACCTTCGTTATTAAAAAAACCTTTCGTATTTTCGCCTTTAAATTTAGCAAAAATTAAAATATTTACAATTTTATTTTTAAATTTAACGCTTTCGTTTAAAAAGTTAAAATCGCCAAAATAAAAAAAACATATTCTATAAAAACATATTCCTTTAAACCTTAATCTACGTTTTTTTTAAAAATAACCGCAATTTTAATATTATTTACGAAACGTTTTATAAACGTATTATTATAATCGTTTACAGCGATTAGCTTGTTTATAAAAAACGTTAACAAAAACGTAAACCTTAATTATATAACCTTAGTAAACCGAAAAAAAAAACCAAAAAACCTTATTTAAATAATAATTCCGGCAAGTCGAAAACGTTAAATAATACCGGTAAGCCTTTATGGGAAATTAAAAAAAAGAATTTATTAAAAAATTAATACGTATTTTAATTAAAACAAAACGGGATATAAAGTTAACGATTATTTTAACAAACAAAAGGTTATTACGATAAAAACAATAAAAAATTCGACCAGCTTTAACAAATCGGAAAAGAAATAAAACCGTTAAAAAAACTTTTAATACTTTTTCCAATATTAATAATAACGGAAATAAATAACCTTAAAAAATTAAAATATTTTATTAAAATTATATAGTTTCAAGTAAATAAAATTAATTTACGTATTATTACTTTTTATAATACCGAAACATAAACTTGACTTTTTATTAAAATTATTTCTGATTAAATAAATAAAAAAATAATTATAAATTTATATTATCCGGTTAAAAAAATTAATTTAATTATAAGATTACCGAAAATAATTTGCGAGATAAATAAAAACCTAAATAATTATAATATTTAGAATTAACGGATAACATATTTCCGATTAAATTTTTTAAATTATAAATATTAAATATAACATTTTTATCGGTTTTAATTAAATAAAAAAAATATAATTTATTATTATATTATAAAAATAAAAATATTATTTAATCCGATAAGTTTTTAATTTTAATTAAGTTTTTATTAACGATTAAATTTTTAACACGATATTTATTAAATAAATATATTAATTTTAAGGTTTAAAAAATATTAATTAATATAACCGTATTATAAAAAAAGCCGATAAATAATATTAAATTTTTTAACGTATATAAAGAAAATTCGAAATAATCTTATATTAATATTTATATCCGTATTTATTATTTAGTCGGATATATGAAAAAAAATATACCGGATATATAGGATATTAAATTAATTATTTCCGTAATAAAAATTATTAAAAATAATATAATTATCGCCTTATTAATAAATAAATTAAAAATTAACTTCCGTACGGAATAATTAAACAAATTTCCGTTACTTTAAAAAATAATTTCTTTTAAAAATAAAAAATTAAACGTTATAACGTTAACCGCTTTATAAAAATTAAAAATTTATAACGGCTAAAAACTTTTTTTCCCGAAAATAAAAATCCGGAATACATAAAATAAATCCGGAAATTTTTATTAAATTTTTTTAAACATTCGATTTAATTATAAGGTAATTTTAAAATTTAACCGGCCGATACTTACCTTTAAACTTTCTATTTACCGAACGTTTATTTAATATTTTACGTTAAAAAAATATTAAATAAATTATTAAAAATAAACTTTATCGCATTATATTTATAAAAAAATATTAGTATAATTTTATTTATTCTAAAACCTTATTCGTTAAAACGCCGGTTTTATATCGATTACCGTTAAAGAAATTAATATTTAAAAAATTATTTTATTTTAATCTCTTTATTTAACGAAATTATATTTAATTACCGAAATATTAAACCTTTATTAAAATCGATATTATTTAAACGTTTTATAAATTTCGAATCGTTATTAAATCGGAATATTTAATAATATTTAATAACAATTGTTTATTAATACTTAATATATAGATTTTTCGATTATTATATAAACGTTTACGCCGATAACGTATTAATTTATTCCGGCCTTAAAAAATATTAAAAATATTATAAAAAAGTTATTTACCGGTTATATCAAATTAGCTTTTAAAAGAAATCTTAAAAAGTTCCGATTTAACTTAAAAAAATGGATTATTTTGATATTATTATAAAAATAAAAATAAAAATAATTTAAAAATAAAAATTCGAAAAATTTAATAACCGTACCGTAATTTATTTATTTATAAAACATTATAATTACGTTTAAATATTTTATTACTATAAAAACGGTATAACTAAATTATTAAACCGTTTATTAAAAAAACCAAAAAACTTTTCGTAAGAAAAGTTAAATAAAAATAAATTTTCGAAAAAATAAAATAACTTATTTACGAAATCTTAATTTTTAACTTTTTTCGATTTAACCGACCAACCAAAATAAAAATAAACGTATTCCATAACGTAATTAAAAATATTATTTAATCATAATAAAAAAATAACGAATAAAAATCTGTAAAATATTTTTCGAAAATTATAATCTTAATAAAAGAAATATCTTGTTTAATCCCGAAAATTATTTATTATAATTTAAACTTTTAAACATTATTATTTTAAATTTTAAAAATAATTTTTTATTATTATTACCGATTATTAAATCTTATTATATTTATAAATAAACGCATTCTTTATACGTTAAATCCGATAAATTAATTTCCTTTTTAAATTTAATATTATTTTTTAATATCGATTTGGCAAAAAAAATGTTACCGTAAATATCTTATTACGGAAAACGGTTAATTTATTTATAATTAAAACTTGAAAAAAAAGAAAAGAAATTAAACCTTAATTTTATTAAAATAATTAATTTTTTTTAATTATTATTAACGAAATGCCGATTAAGATACGAATCGAAAATATCCTATAAAATATTAACTTAATTAATTTTATCCGTTGTAAAAATAAAACGTAAAATTTAAATAAAGAAAATAATAAATTAATAATATCCGAAAAAATAATTAATAACCGTAATTTTTTTTATACTGTATTTATTTATAAAATTTACGTATTTAAAATATTTATGTATTTTAATTAAAATCAAATAATGAAAATATTAATACGAAATATATTTAATTCCGGTTTAAGCAAAATATCCGATAATATATTTAAAATTATTCTAATTACAGACGGAATAAAACATTTTAAAATATAATTCCGGAACTTTTTTATTTTTTTCCTTATTCCGAATAATAATTAAAATTATATCGTTATCGACGGAAAAAATATACCACAAATCTGTTACAGTTGTAATTATATATAAATATTTATCGATAAATTTAACAAAATTATAATAACCTTATTAAAAAGAATATATTGCCGAAATTTTCATTAATTAATATTATTAATATTTATATCGTTTTTTAAAATATTTAATATTTAAATTAATAATAACGTAAAACAATTTAATTGTTAATTTCTAATTAAATTAAACAAATTTACAGGTATAAAATATTATTATAAAAATATTTTATATTTATAAACTTAAAAATTTATTATATTTATAAATTAAAAATTAAATTAACGTTTACGTTTTTATATTAATAAATATTAAAATAATTAAAACATATATATACAGATATTACATTTTACGCATATTTTATTGTAATATTTATCGATTAATATAATTCCGTCAAAAATTATATTTAATAAAAATATCCGGAATTTATTTTCGTTAAACTTAAATATAATTAAAGCAAAAACCGTACTAATTTAATAAATATTAATAATCGTTAAATAAATTTAAAACCTTTAAACGTATATAAAAAAAACCGCGTTAAAAATATAAAAATATTAAAAGACATAAATTAATAAAAAACGTTATTTAATCGATATTGAAATTAATAATAAAATTTTCCTTTATAAAAAAAGATTCGTAATGTAAATATTAATTATTTATTTAAATTTATGATGAATAAAACTCTTTAAAGTTACAAAAAAACGTAAATAGAATTTCGTTTTCGATTTGCCGTCGAACTATAAAATAATTAATTTATTTTACGCCGATCGGTTACGTAAAACCGATAATAACTTATTATTTTAATAAACTTAAATATTACCGTTATTTAAAAAAATTAATAATAATTTAAATTTGGAAATAAAATAAATTAAATAATTAAAACTTAACGGATGTTATAAAAAGATATAATATTAAGCTAAATAAAAAAGTTACAATTTTAATATAATATAATATTTCGTAATTAACTTTAAAAATGCCTTAATTATAATAAAACGGGTTTATAAAATATTTTAAAATATTTAAATTATTAATCCGTTTCTAAAAATAAATATATATAATAGTTACCGATAAAATTAACGAAAACTATTTCGATAATAATAAGGCTACGAAAATAAAAACCAGATTAACAAGAAAAAAACGATACTTATAACTAACAAAAACTTATATATTCTCTCTAATCGTATATAAATTTTTAAAAAAAAGGTAATATAACGGTAACCATTAAAATCAAAACCGTAAGGCTAGCAACCGTTATATAAGGCTAACAGCTGCCATATAAACTAGCTACCTGCTATACAAGAAATGGAAACATTTATAAATCTTTACGCACTTTGCGACTTTACCTTTCTTTCCTTTTTTTTTCAACTTAAAATCTTTGTTTATAACGCTAATAAATTAGCTACCATGCTATATTAATGCTGGCCGTAACAATATAAAAATGTAATATTTCCGAATTAATATTAAAATATATAATAAAATGTATAAATAATAAATAATAATTAATGTAATTATAACAGAATATATAAAATTATAAAAACTGTTATATTATTTATTTATTACTGAATTTAGAGTTTAAAAAAATATAAAAGTTATACGGACTCTTTTTTATAATTTTAACTTAAGCCTTGCTAGCTCGTTACGATAATATAAGATTTAATTGGTTAATATTTAACGTTATAACACGGTACTTAAATAACTTCGAAGAAAATAAATAACGATATAGCAGGATTTAAGCTCGCTAAGGTAACGTAATTATAGAAATTATTTCGGTGCTTAAAACGGTATAAGAGCTATATTACAATACAGAAACAGGGGTTCCTGTCTTTAAAGAGACCTGTTAAATAAGTAATAAGTTAAAATTGTCAGATAAAAAGAACATTAGTTATATTATATTATATAAGTAGTTGCAAGTGCTTTAAAGCGCATACCGTACTTTAATATAATCAAGTTACGTAATATACGTAATTCGTTTAAAAGGAGCCTTTCCGTATATAGGGTGCTAACGCAACTCCTGCAAACTAATATACCCCCTTAACGCCTTAACGTAGTTACGGCATTAACTATTACACTTTACCAATTTTTAAAACCGTAATTATTTATTTTATCTTTTTTTAACGATTAAATCATTTTAATTAATTAATCTTTTTTTTAAATTATTTTCAAGTTATATCTTTACTTATTAAAAGCTTCTGTAATATTTATTAATTCTAATTATTTTTTAAAATGTTTACAAGATTTACGTAAAAAGGCTTTTATTAATTTATTAACTAATATATCGTCCGTAAACGGATAATTTACCTTAATTATTACTTTTTATACGGCTTTTCGAAATTAATAATCGTTTATATTTACGTACCGGAACTCTATTTATCAAAAAGTAACGTTAGCGTTAATAAACAAGATAATTTATCAATTTTTATATTATATTTAAATTAATTGTGTAAATTCTTATTTAATCGAATATTAAATAAGAGTTTTCTTATTAATTTATATCATAAATACTATATCCGGTGCGGTTATAAAAGTAATTCTTATATTTTATATATTTATTCGTTATTTTATTACTTTTTTAAATAATTTTATAACTTAAACTTGAAATCCTTTTCGATCGCCCGTATTATTTAAAAAGAAAAAACGTTATTTTAAATATTAAATAAATTTTTTTTCAAATTATAACGTTAACGTTTTAATACCGATTAAATATAAAATAAAATAATTTTTTTTTTTACAATATATATTATAGAAATTTAAATTCAATTAAACAAATCAAAATACCGTAAAAGCTATATTAAATTATGCATTAATTATTACGTATAAAAGAAACTTAATTTGTTTTATATATTTATTAATAAACCTTAAATAAATTAAATTAACATTCGATAATAATTCGAGATACGTTATAAATATATTTATAAAGTTATTAAAACCTTTTTAAAGAATCAAGTTTATTAATCTATTTATTAAATCGGATTAAAATAACTTAATTTTCTTTAACTTGATTTATAATTATTTTAATATCAAAGAGTTATTATAAATTTTTATTATTGATAAAAATCTATTATCTCCGTATTTATTGCATTAATTAATCGATAAGGGTTTGATCTTTCTTTTAGGATATATTATAACGAAATTGTTTATAAGAAATATATATTTGTTAACGAATAAAATAATAAGGTTTGTAAAAAATGGAATTGAATTTTAACGTTTTAAATATTTTAATAAAATATTTTATTATAAATAAAGAAATTTCTTTTTTATAATACTTTTTTAATTAAAAGGTTTTTAGTATATTATACGTATTTTAAAGGTATCTTTATAAATATGTTATAAAACCAATTTATATTAATCGAAATATTTATAACGTTATATTATTTAAGCTTTAAATTAAATTTAACCGTAATAAGGATTAAAATTGGAAATAGTTTTTAATTAAAATAAATACGTATATATTATTATAAATATCTTTAAATTATTAATCGCCTCGTATAAAAAAACGTATTTTATATATTTATGCAAGGTCGAATAGGTTCAAGCCTTATTTTCTAGGCTGAGCCAAATATATAGAAAATTATTATACGATATAATTTGCACGATAGATATTATATCCAGTATCTTCGAATACGATAACTAATTAATGGTTTTACGTTTAGGATAAATTAATACCTCGGTTTTATTAAGCCTTATTCTAAAACCGACTAATACGTAGTTGCCGATAAGCTTCGACCCTGGTGAACCTTATACCCGTTAGCTCTACGGTTCGGCAGGGTTAATATGACTTTGGAGATATTAAGCTTCGCGCGGTAAACCTTAAAGATAAACCTTAAAGGTAAATCTTAAACTTTTCAGGCTTTACGAAATAATCTTTTTAACGAATATATATTTAGCGTTTTATAGCTTTATAAAAATATCGGCAAATTTTATTTATATACCCTTTTTCGTAACCTAAAAATTCTATATATCTTTATACCGAAACCTTTTTAATTAAGATAATACGTATTTCGGATAATTATTTTCCTTAAATTTCCGTAGTTTTCGGTCGATTATTAAATAAATTTATAAAAGAAATTAATCCTTTAATATTAAACGTAACTTTTTAAATTTGATTATCGTTTTTAATAATATTTTTATAATACGATATATATAAAAAACTTATATTTTCGACTTATAAATTACTTTTATTTTTTATCGTTATTTTAAATTAAATAATATAATAAAGATTGAAAGTTGCCTTTTTCATTTTCGCCGGCGTAATAATTATAATAATTATTAATATAAACGTTAGTAAAAATAAAGTTTAAGAAGTAATAGAAATTTAAATATAATAATTATATACAATTAATTAATTATATAAATATAAATTATTTTTTATTAACCCGAATATTCTTTTAAATATTTATATTATATTAAAAAAGAATTATTTAATTAAAAAGTAAAGTATTACGTTTACATTTTCTTTTTTAAATATATATGTGTAAAAAATTATCAACTTAATAAAATAATTTTACCTTTGAAAATAACCTACGTAATTTATTTTATATAAAAAAAAAGAATTTTAAGTTTTTAATACATTTAAAAAAATAACATTTTTATTAAATTATACGTTTCGAATAATAATAGCCTTATTAACTAACGGATTTCGAATTTTATAAATATTCGTAAATCGATAACTAATAAAGATTTTAATTTATATTTTAAAATTAAAATTTTATAATTTTCGTTTCTTTTTATAACAGTAACTTTTATCGCATAAATTATATAACCGTATATCTATAAATAAGTGTATTAAATCTTTCGATTAAACATTATAACGCTATTTTTATATACCAATTAAATATAATAAATCTTATATAAACTTTTTTAAAAATATATATTTAAAACTACGGTTATATAAATATTGAATTGGGACGGGGAGATTCGGTCCTGATCAGTGCATAATCGATAAGCGTGTTACGAATGAGCCCAGGGTTCAAGAGATAATGAAGGTAACGTAATTGTATTCTGGTATTAAGACCAGTTTAAAAGCAAAATTATAAATAATGATAAGTAATGTTCTCGGGGTTGCGCCCGGCGAAAAGAACCGCTGGAAATATATAGGGGGTGTTAACTAACCGATCAGTTAGGTTATATGTCCGACTTTATATCTTGCTTTATTTTAATCCTTTTTTTTTAAAATAAAATTATTTATAACTAATTTAAAAAAATAATTAAATAAGAACTTAACGTAATTAACTTTTAACTTTATAAAATATATATAAAACTTATTAATTAATTTAGTTACCGTTTACGCGGTTTATTTTTTAACTTTTTCAGTTTAGGATTTCGTTTTTTGCGTTTAGTTAAATTTTTGCGTTATTTAGCTTTTTTTTTAATAGCTCATTTTTTTTTGTTTAGCGATCGAGTTTTTATATTTAAGCCAATTAGGTTATCCTTAAAGAAAATATGGCTTTAATTATTATATTATTGTTTTATAAATATTTTTTATTTATTTGTACGGTATATTATACCGGTCTTTTATTATTGCTTATGTTTGTTAATTATTTACGGCCGGTCGAAATTTATATTTCGGTTTAAAGGTATGTTTAAAAAATTATGTTGGTAATATATTTTTGGGACGAATGGGTTATAAGAAAGGTATCGGAATTACGGTAGTTCGTAAAATTAATTTTCTAAGGTTTTATTTTTAATTAGGGGAAATTAAGCTTAATTATCGATTATTTTTAGGATTTAAAGCTTTATTAATGTTTAGTCTTTTATTATCGTCGCTGGACGGGGATAAAAATTTATTAAGTTATAATTTTGTCAACTTTAAAATATATTTCTTTAATTTAAATTTAAAGTATTTTTTGAATCTTTTTTATATTATTATATATAACGATCTTTTTAAATATTATAAATTTATTTTATTAATCTGGATTAGAAATACTAAAATAAAACGCGGAAGTAACCTATAAACTGTAAATTTAAAATATATTTTGGGATAATATATTGGCAATCGTTATACGTATAGGCGGGCTATTAAGGGCTAAACCGTTTAAAATTTTTCGATATTTTTATAAAGTAATTTGGTACGTCTTTCGAATAGGTAAATATTAAAAAGTATAATGGTTTTTTTTAATCGGATAATACGTATTAATTTAATAACCTTTTTTTTGTTACCGATTAATATCTTGATTTAAGTAATAAATTAGATATATTTACAGTTATAAATCCGGATTATTTTCTTGGTTTTATTAAAGATAGTAATAATTTAATTTTTGTTAATTATTTTTTCGGTTTTTGGAATAACGGTTATAATTTCGGGTAAAATATTTATAACGATTATTTGAATAATTGTTATAATATGTTATAATCGTAAGTATTTTTTATTTTGTATAATTATTAGGGTTTGTTATAGTTCGGCCGATATTATATTATTTTAAAGTTTATCGGGTTATAAAGAACGTAAAATAATTTTTCTTCATAGAAGGGTATTACTTTTATTATATGGGGTAATAGAAATAAACCGATTAAAATATAAATCTGGGGTTGGTATTATAAAGGGATAAAGAGTGCGGTTTTTATTATATATTTTGTATAATACGCAGTTTATATTATCGATATCCTATATAGGTATATTAACGGATTAACTAAGATTTCCAGAATATAATATGTCTAGTTTTTTAAATCCCTTGTTTTTACCTTATATAGTATGCTTTTTGGATAACGATATAGTAATTGGTATTAGGCTGATCAGGATGTATAGGTACGACTAAGATGATATATAATAATTAAAGATAATAATAATAATAAGTAAAGGTAATATATAATATATAGGTATATATACATATAAATATATTTATATTTCGGTATAAGTATGTAAAAATGTAAGTAGGTTATAGATATTAAATTATATATATATAAAAGTTCGTTAGAAGATAATACCGAATTATATACGTAATTGATTAGGTATATATAAGGCCAGTATACTAAATTTTGTTATAAAAAAACGTATACGCCGAGGAGATTTTTGATAATTTTATCCGATGTTATATAAAAAAAGGTATAATTATCGGTGCATTTTTTTAATTAGTTGTACAGTTATTTCTGTATTTATACTTTTTTTATAACCTTTTTTTTATAAATTATATTAATTTTTTTTCGGTGATATTTATTTTTATGATTTAATATATACTTAAATATATATATAACTATTTTTATTATTTTAATTAATATTATTATAAATTTCCGTAAATTATTAGATTTATATAATATCGAGGGTTTTTGTAAGAATATAAATTTAAGTAAATTTATCGATTTTCTAAAAAAATTGTTTATTAAAAAGTAATCCGGATTAGGTAATAAGTTATTAGGTTTTAATAATATTAAGTTTATCGATTATAAAGTTAAGAAAAATATGCGTAAGTTGAAATATATTTTTGTTTAACGTTATTAAATTCTAGTTATATGAAATACGATTATGTTTTTTAAATTTATAATTTGTCGTATTAATAAAGTTTTGGTTATTAATTAAGGTATTAAGCTTTTATATAACCTTAGTAATGTTTATAAATTTTAAAATTTAATATAATGCCGGATATTTATTTGCGAATTAACTTTTTTTTAATATAGGGTCCGTAATGTAATATTTAATTAAAATGTTTTGTTATTTAAAATATTAGTTATAAATAATTTATAAGTTTTTAAACTTTAGCCTTTTTAATATATATTACCGTTAATTAACGTAATAGAAAGTTTAATGCTTAATTTAATTTTAACTATTATTAAATAAATAACCGGTAGCCGCCGATTAATATCGGTTATATTTTTATTTTTTCAAATGTTTTAATTTTGCAGTATTATTTTAGGGTTTTTATTATCGGTATCGATTATTTTAGCAGGGTCGCGTATTATTAATCGGTTTTTAAGCCATTTTTAAGTATTGAAATATTACGTTTTTTAATTTTTAAATCGGGCGTTAACGGAAGTTAATTTAATTTTGGAATGATTAAAATATTATGTATTATATAACGTTTAAATATATTAAGGTAAATATTTTTTGTTTTTTATAATATTTTTAACAAATTTTAATTAATTAATTTAAGATATTCGAGGTTATATTTATTAGTTTACTTGGTAATTTAGTTATCGGTCGGTATATACGATAACGAATTAAGGGCGAAAGATTTCAAGTAACCGTATATATATAATTTAATATAATTATTATATTTTAAAACGTAAATAAAGAGTTACCGTTTTATTTTGTGTTCGTTAAGATATTTTAGGCCGGATTTATAAGTTTTTTTATATCTTTATTTGTTAAAGATATTCGGTATACTATTAACTTATTTATTTAAGTTTTTAAGGTATTTAATATTTTTCCGGAGAAGTTATGTAAATAACGATATCGAACATTAAATAAGCCCGATTAATATAATATATATTTATTTTTTAAATATTTGTCGATTCCGGGATTTTATAAAGAATTTTGTAATAATTACGTCGGGTTTATTGAAGGTTATAATTATATCTTTAAGGATAATTAGTTCGAAAATTTTAAGGTGAATTATAAACGGTTATTATAAATTAAAAACAGTATTCGGGATAATATTTGCCCGATTATAAAAATATTCGATAAAAATTTGTTTCGGAATAAAATTAAAAAGTATATTTCGGATTTTTAATACCGGGTAAATATAATTAAATATATTAATTATAAATAAGGTATAATAAATATCGTAAAAAATAATAATAAGTAAGGTAATAATAAGGCGTAATAAAGTTTTTATATTTTAGTTTTTTGTAATTAATTATGTTACTTTTTTCCGTTTTTTTAATTGGTTTATTTCCGGTATATTATTGTTATTTACGATTGTATAACCTTTAAATTAATTATTAAATATTTATATTTTAATATTTATTTTTATAAGTTTTAAAACATTAAATTATTTATTTTTTGGTAATTTAATATTAATAATGTTAAACGTATCCGATATTTTATCGCCGGGTTAATTAGTAAGTGTTTTCGTTTAATCATCTTTTTATAAATTAATCGGTTTTTAATATCTTTTTTTGCTTTTTATAAATTATTTTAATTTATTAATATGGAAGGTTTTTTGTATTTTAGATTTATTAATTCTTTTTTAAACAGTCAGTATTTAAATTAATAATATTATTAATTAAGTAAAAGTTTATTTAGCAATATTTCAGCTTTATATTTCTGGATATATTTATGTATCGGGGCGTATCGTATAACAATATCAGGTTATTTATTTTTAAAGGTTTATTTTTTATTTTATTTTTGTTTTTTTTAGTTTATTAATTAATCAATTTTATGACGTTAATTAATAATAATTTTAGTAGCTTTAATTACGTTTTTAATTTTTCTTTTTAAGAATTAAATCCTTTAAGTAATTAAATTCTTTTTAAGCTGTTAGGATTTTATGTTATAATTTTCTATATCGATAAAATTGTTTCGATCGGTAAAAGCGTTTTTTATCCGTATAGCAGTTTATGCGGGCTTAGGTCGTAGTTTTTTATAATGGTATTATCGGTGAAGATTATTTTAAGTCAAAGCTTGATTTATTTTTTGCCGGTATTATTTGTCGTTTTTATTACACTTTTAATGATTAAAACGTGTTTTTTTTTTTCAATTAAGCTCTGTCGTTATGCGGCATACGTAGTTCCGACCTTTTGCCGAATTTTAAGTTTATTATAAGCTTTAATTATTTCGCCTGTATTTTCGAAATTATTATTTATTTTGATTTTGATTGGAATATCGTGTCGGTAAAAGATGTGTTTATTTAAAAAATTTTGATTGTTACTGACGTAATAAAACTTAGAGTTTTGGTTTTTAGATAATCGGATAATTTGTACCTTGTTTCGATCGTAACTTTGTAACCGTTATCGTTAGGTATAAATTAAATATCGATTATTTAAATAATAATTATATTAATAAGTTGCAAAAAGCCGTGGTTTTTTTCGAATCGTTGATTAGCTGCCTTTTGATATTTTATATATGTCCGTATTATTTTTTGTATATAATTAAAAATTTTTCGCTAGTAATAAGAAATTGTTATACGACGAAAAATTAAAATTTGTTTTTTATAGCTATAATCTTTATAATATTACTTAATTATTATAAATTGTTTTCGTTTAATGTCAACAATTTTACGGCTGTTATATCATTTATCCGTTTTACGTTATAAAATACCGTCTTAAATAAAATAATTTAACGTTTCGGTATTAAAAACGGCATTTTTTATTATTAAAGTTTTATACAACCGATTAAAAAGATTTAATGTTATAAAAAATTTAACGTAGTTTTGTCACGTTTTAAATTAATTCCTAATAAAAGGTTTTTATTTATTTATTTTAGTAGGAATTAAGGTTATACCGGTTAAAATATGGTTAAATTAAAGAACGTTTAATTAGATATTAATAAAGTTATCGATTTTTTTTTATTAATCGTTTAACGCGTTAAAAGTTTTAAACGGTTTTCGGGATAGATTATTAACGGTTAAATTTTCTTGGTTAAGGATGTATTTAATTTTAAAGTTAAGTATTTTTATTTAAGCGATTTAATAAATAAATATAGTTTTAAGTAAAATGTTTAAGGAATTATTAATTTAAATTATTAATATTTTAACGTCGGTTTTTAATATAAATCGAATTCCGTAAATATAATTTCGAAATCTTTTTAAAAATTTGAACATAGTTTAATATTTTAACTTGTTAACATCGTAATTTAGTTTAACGATTTTTTAAGTATTATTTTTAAAACGTACGGGATATTTTATATTATTAATTATTTGATTAAAAGTATTTTTAAAACCGTTTTTATTTACGTTTATTTTTATAATAATTTTGTTTATAATAAAATTATAATTTAAAATAATTAATGTCGGAATAATAATAATTAATTTTTTTATATCTTTTATGGTATAATTTTAATTAAGTTTTTAAATAAAAGGTTAATTTCTTCGGAATAAACGTATAAAAAGTTTGGTTTTAATAATAAAGTATATAATAAAAATCCGGTAATACATAACGATATTTAGGAAAGCTTTAACCTTTAAACCGTTTTTATATAATAAATTTTTTAAATTTTCTTTTATTTTGGTTATATCCGGTTACCGTTTATTTATTCTGTAAAGAAATCAGATTATAACGGTTATTTTTTGGTATTATTAAATTTTTTTATATTTATTAATATATTAATAAGTTCGTAATTAATAAGGGTTTTGTTTATGTTAATAATATACTTATATATAAATTACCGAATTTCGGGAAAGATCTTTTTATTATTATATTTTATTTTTAAGTTTTTAATCTTAACGTTGTCGACAAATAGCCGGGTAATATCGGGTATTAAATCGTTAAAAATCTTTTTTATTACGTAGTAAAAATAAGTTATAAAGTTGATAGATTTTATAAATATATTACTATATTTAAAAAGCTTCAAAAGTACTACGAAAATAATAAGATCTTTACTGGTAAGGGTTAATATAACTTAATTATAACCGGAAAAAAAGTTTATTAAGGTAATTAGTAAATATATGGCAAAATTCGAGGAAAACTTGTTATAATTTTTTAATATAAAGGTATTTTATAAAATAATAACGTTTAATTTGATAGCCAAATTAATTAATTATAAGTTACCGGCCTCTTTTTCGCTAAAAATTAAATATTTTTGTATACGGTATAAAATTATTCGAATATTTCTTGTTAAATACGTCTATATAATATATTAATTAATTTATTTTTAAGGTTAACCGGTACCGTTATGCTTTTAATTTACTATATTTTATAAAGGACTATTCGGATTTTATAATTTACTATAATATTTGATTTAATTTTATTATAATTTTGTTAATTTTAAATTAAAGTAACTTTTTACAAAAAACACCTTTTTTTAAATAAGACCTTTTTAATACGGTTAAATTTATCGCTAAATTAATTAAAAATAATTTTAATCTTTTTCTTAATAAATTGGGTATTTCGTAATATGGTAATAAACTTAGGAAATAATGTAATTAATAACATACCAAATTTATTAAAAAAAAACTTTTGATTAATAATTTTTTAAACTTTTTTAAACTTTTTAATTTTTTATTCCGGGTTTCCAGGTAATATTAATCTGTTTCGTAGCATATTATCGATTAAGATTATTTTTTTTATGTTGGTTTATATATCGTATTAATTTATACGATTCGATTATTATTAATTTTTTATCATATTTCGTTTTATAGTATTTTATATAAAGTATATATAAGTTTTTTATTCTTAAATTAACTTAAAATAATATTTCCGGGTTTTAATTTATTATTTATAGTTTTTTAAATTATTATTAAATTTTAATTAATATAGGTATTATTAATTGAAAAAATATAAAGGTTTATAATATATTTGTTTATATTTTCGGTTATAAATTTACTTTCGTTAATAAAACGGTTTATTATTTTACCGGCTATTTTTTTAAAAATTTCTTGTTAATCCGGATATTATGCGTAACTTTTTTAATAAAAATTAAAAAAAAATAATAGTTTTTAACGGATTAAATTTTAAAATTCCTTTTATTATATTTAGGTTTATAGTTAACGTTATTTTCGATTTGGTTATAAAGTTAAGTTTTAATATTAATAATTACGTAACGTAATAATTATTAACGATAAATACAGAAATAATAATTAATCGATTAGTTAATTAAACATATAAGTTAATAATATATTTAAACGAAATTCTTTTTTAAAAATTAAAACTTATATATAATATATACATTTATTGTATAATTAATTTATATCGTTTAATATATAACGTAACGATAACGTTAAATTTAGTTCTAATATTGATAATTTTATTAAATAAATCTTTACCGCCTTTATAAGTTATTTTAATTATCAGTTTAAATAATAAAATAATATATTTAATTGAACTACATTATTAAATCGATAAAACTTTAATTTTTTTTAACTTTTTATTTTATAACCGATATTTATAATAAAAATTTTAAAAAGTTTTTTTTTAAAGAAATTTTAAATGTTCGTATTTTACTTTCGGTTATTTTAATCGTTTCCGTATTTTTATAATTAAATACTTTTAAAATTTCAATAGTTATAAAATTTTAAAAAAGATTTTCGAAATCTAGGCAAATTTTAATAAATTCGGATTAAATAATTTTAAATTTCCTTTTAAAATTCTTTAAAATTCTTTTTTGTTAAATTTAATTATATATTTATCGATTAAGCCTTTATAAAAAAAGGGATTATCCGTTTAAATAATAGTCTTTATTTAAAAAAACTTTTAAAAAAACGTACGGGTTGATATAAAATAAATTTATTTATATAAAATTAATTATTTTTATCTAATTGTTATGTTTTAATTATTTTCATTTTTAAACCATTATTCTTATTAATACTTATATTCAGAATTATTACGATTATCATGTTCGCGGATATTAAAAAAAGAAAATTAAATTTTTATTATATTATTTAATGTATTTAAAATAATTACAAAAAATAAAAGTATTTTACAAATCAAAAACGTAAATTTCTTATATATTCCGTCTTGAAAAAAGATTATTAAAAACTATTATACAGTTTAAAAAGTTCTGTATAATATTAAGCGGTTAATATATTTTACAAATTCATTTAATAATCGCTTAATAAACTGCGGAAGTTTAAGGAAAATATTTATTTAAAATACGTATTGTTTTAATTAGAAAAGTTTCGATACGAAATTATATTCTATTTTTCAATCATAAAACTAGAGATATAAACATAATTTGCCCTTATAAACGTAAAAGTATAAAAGATTAAATATATATCCGGCAAAGAAATTATTTTATAAAGCCGAAAATATTTTTAATAAATTTATAAGAATTATAATTTTAAAAAACGGTTAATTAATTTTCCATTAAAAAGAAATAAGATTTAAAATATACCCAAATATATATTTATACATTTAATAAATATTGTCATTTATAGAAATATAAAACGCATTTCTTTAAATAAAATAATTAAAAATTTACAAACATTTATGATAATATATACGTATTTAATTTAATCAAAAAGTTGTTTAAAACTTTAATAATTACTACGGTTAAATTCGATTTAAAATTCCAATAACATAATATTATAAACCTTTTTTTAATATAAATTTATTTTATTAAATATTTAATAAAACATTTTTAAAATAGGTATAATATAATAAAAGTTTTTTAATTAAGAAATATTATATAAATTAAAAAAATTATTTTTATGAAAATATTTTAAAAATTAAGATTTAATTGCGGTTTTTATAATCTTTATTATTTTATTTATTAAAAAAGAGCTTTTGTATAAATAATATTATTACGGTTTGTCGTAAAAGAAATTAAGGTTTTATTAATTAATTAGTTTAATAAATACGGATACGCTATATTTTTTTTAAAAAAAAACAAATTTTATAATGATCTTTCGGTATCGAAATAATTAAAAATGAAGATATAAAGAATTAATAGATTTAATCCGATTTTATAAATAAATTAATTCATTTAATTTTTAAAAAAGAATTTAAATAATTGTTTAAATACGGTAATAACGGACGTTAAATTATTACCAACATTAATTTAATTTATTCAAGTTTTATTAATAAATATTAAAAAAGGTTTTATATGTAATAATCAATGCGTAATTTAATATAACCTTTACGCTATTTCAATTTCTTCGATTTAATTTCAGTTTTAATAATATATATTATAAAGTTATTAATCGAATTATTTTATATTTAATCGATATTATAACGTTAACGTTATAATTCGGAAGAAAATATTCATTTAAATATTTAAAATAATAATTTTTTTACCAGATAATAAGAATAAGCGAAAGAATATTTACATGTAGCTTATAAAATTATTTAAAAAAATAACAACATAATACGTAAATAAATAAAATATAATAAATATTTTTATAAGCGAAATGAAATAATTATTTTCTATATAAATTATAGAAAAAACCTTTTTTAATTTATTATCTTAATTCGTTCGGAAATTTTAACGATTATTTCGTTTTAACTTTTTTCCAAAAAACTTATTACCCGGTTAATTATTAATATCCTTATTAACATTCTTAATTTTTTTCTAATTAAAATTATCCTAATTCGAAAAATCTACAAAAACCCTCTAAAAAATTAAAAACCTTACCATAACGTTACTTATTAACTATTATAAATTTATCATACTTTAATAATATAAAAAGTTAACATTAACCTCTAAATAATTAATCGTTTCGTTTTTAATATCGTCTTTTTTTAAAAATAAATATAAATTTAACTTATTAAATAAAATCAATATTATTATTATATATAACTAATTTATCCAAATAATTGGTATAATCGTTTCGGGAATCCCGTAACGTTAACCTTAAGCCATAATTTCTTACTATTTCGTTATTTATTTATTAAACCTTTTTACGGCTTTCGAAGCCTACTTTAATCGTTCTTTATATTCGCGTTTAATATTTATAAATAATCGATTATCGTAAACCTTTCCGGCTTATTATAATTTAACATATCAATTTTTAAAATCGTTATTTAATTTTAAATAAATTTAATTAATGGAAAAAAAAATTATTTAAAATCCATTTTATAAATTCGTTATAATTGTTTTCGAAAAGTTTTATATTTTTAATTCTAATAAAAAAAATCGTAAAATCTTAATTATAAACTTATTTACCTTCGGTCATTATTTCGAAAATACTTATCGAATAACCCGTTTAATTAATTTTTTTAACTTAAATAATTTTTTCGGAAAATAAATTAATTACCTACGTTAATTAACGAATCTACTTTTTTAAATAAAAAGTTATATCGAACGGCGTAAGTTTAACAGGTTATAAAAGGTTTTAATTAAGGTTAATATAATCCTATAAATTATATTTTTTAACTTTAGCCTTAAATTCGTTTTTAAATTTATCCTAATTTTAAAAACCACTATAAATAACTGCAGATATTATCGATACGGTCGGCATTATAACTATTAAAATATATAAATAATTGTTACTAATATATAGCTTATATCGTTTTAATAATAGTTAATTAATAAATAATAATACGAATTAAGCGAATAAGATTCTTAATTATTAGATATAAAGAATATTAGTTATGTTATATTACTTTTACTAGTTACAGGTACTTTAAAACGCACACCGCACTTTAATGTAATCTAGTCACGTGATATACATGGTCCGTTCAGGGGGAGCCTTTCCGTATATGGGGTGCTAGCGCACCCCCTGCTAGCTGACAGAAAGGCTCCCTCTGATCGGACCATGTACATCACGTAACTAGACTATATTAAAGTGCGGTACGTGCTCTAGAGCACATGGAACTAGTCATGTAATACAACATACAACTGATGTCCCCTATATCTGACACCTTTCCGTATGTGGGGTGCTAGCGCACCTCCTGCTAGCTGACAAAAATCCTGTACATAACACTTAGATAAGCTTATCGCAAATGATCTTTTGGTACAGTAATTACGCGACAATTAAGAGTCTCAAACAAGCTCAACAAAGTGGAGTTCTACCGTCGCAGCTAATGGCCCGTAACCCTGTACTTGACACATTTACTCAAAGGCTTCAAATTCGATTCTAGCTACGAACTGCGGAAGTTTAGGGAGCAAAATTACCCAAAGTACGCGCCATACGAGCTGCGGAACTTTAGGGAACAGAATTACCCGAAGTACGCGCCACCTTGATCGCTAGCCACTCAGGGGGTGTGTCAGATAAGTAGCGTAATAAGTTCGCACTTATTAATACAGTCTTTTGGTGCAGTGGCTACGCGACAAAACCTGCCTTTGAAGCTTGGTGCGGGCCCCGCACGGCTAATCTTCGGATTAGGGAAAGCTTGGCTTTCCCTGCGCCAAGGGTAAGGTGATTTAGGTAATTTAGGTGATTTAGGTAATTTAGGTGATCTAGGTAATTTAGAACCAAATTATACAAATTATATAAATTATACAGATTTAAGTTATATTTATTTAAATAAGAATAAATATATGTAAGGTCGAATAGGTTTAAGCCTTGTTTTCCAGGCTGAGCCAAATATACAGAAAATTATTATACGATGTAATTTATACGATAAATATTATACCCAGTATCTTCGAATACGATAACTGATTAATGGTTTTACGGTTAGGATAGATTAATACCTCGGTCCCATAGAGTCTCATTCTGAAGCCGAATGCGTGGTTGCCGATAAGCTTCGACCCTGGTGAACCTTATGCCCGCTGGCTCTGGTGAAGTTAGCAAATGACTTTCTGAACCATAACCCTGTTGTAAATGCTGACCCACGGTTCGGCAGGGTCCTTGAAAGTCCGAGCTTCCATTAGCAAGAATAAATATATAACAAACGGTTTTTTATATAAATAGTGCTTATTTAATTTCTCTTTTTAATTATTAATTTAAACTTTTAATTAAAAGTATCGTTTTTATAATTAAAGAAAAGGTTTATAAATTTTTTAACGTAATTAATCCTCGAATTATTTATTATATTATTATTATCTGCAAATTAAAACCTTATTTCGGATATTGTTTATACTTTTAAATCGATATATAATAAGTTTATTACATTTTAATATCCTTTTAATTAATAACCGGCGAATAGTTTAAAGCCTAGTTAAGTATAAGGTCTTTTAAATTTAATAAAGACGACATTATAAAACGACGTTTTAAAAATAAATAGCATACTCGATCCCCTTTATAAGCCAGTAAAAGAATTACTAACCAGATTATATAATCTACTCCTTATTAAAAAAGCTCTTTAGTTAATCGACAATATAAAAACCTAGTATACGGACGTGTACACGACTACCGACAGCGAAACGACATTACCATTAAGAACTGATATCCCTTAACTTTTATAAATATTATAAAAAAAACACCAGCCGAACCAAATAGTTTACGGCCCCCGATTTTAAGAAAGAATACCACCTTATACGAATGGCCAAAAAAGAAGAATGGAAAACCGCTTTTAAGAAGATATACGGATATTATAAGTACAAACTAATACCTTTCGAACTTATTAACGCTTCGACAAGTTTTTAATATATGGTTATAACTATTTTACGCAAATACCTAAATAAATTGGTTTTTGTATTCCTCGACAATATCCTTATTTACTTTAAAACCTTAAAAGAATATAAAAAATATATTGCATAAATGTTAAAAACTATTAAAAAAGTTAACTTATTAATAAACGCTAAAAAAAAGGTTTAATATATGTAAAAGTCAAACGTTTTAAATTTTATTATGATTTCCAGATAAATTTAAATTTAAAATTCTAAGTTAGAAGTTATTAAAAACTAATTAAGTTCCGATAAAATTACCGTTACCGATATCCGTAAATTTTTAGAATTTATCGGTTATATACGTCAATTAATTAAATATTTTAAAAATATAACTTCTTATTTATTTAAGTTTATTATTAATAAGTATATCGGAAAAAAGTTCAAATTTTTTTAAAAAATTAAAAAAGCTATTTACAAAATTAAAATAAGAAATTGTTAATACCCCGGTAATAAAGTTATTTAATTATAACCAAAAAAAGCGATTTAAAATAAACGCCCTAAATTATACTTTTAAAATAATTTTAAAATAATTAAAAAATAACGAAAAATAATATTTAATAATTTATTTTCTAACGCTTTTAAGCACGTAAAACCTAAATATCTTATTTACAATTGAAAATTATTAGCGATTATTTTAATATTTAAGGAATAAAAACCCTTTTTTAATAAAACGAAAAAACATTTTAATATGTATTTAAATTATAAAAAGTTTACTCGATATAACAATTTAAAAATTAAAAAAACGTTACGAAAATTAAATAATTTTTTTATTTAAATTCTATTTTAAATTTTATTATATTAAAGGTAAAAAAAAAATTCAAAAAATCTTTCAGTTAAGAGAAATCATAACGTAAAAGTTTTTAAATGTTATATATAAATATTATATCGTAAAAAAATAAAACGGTATAATTATATAATATCAAAATAACTTACTTTAAAAAATTAGCATAATTTAAAAGTTTTTATAATGTATAAAAACAAACTCAAATAAAATACCAAAAAAAAGAAATTTAAAATTAATTATTATATCGTAAAAGAACTTATATCTTTTATTAATAACTAAAGAAATTCGTCAAAAAATTTTCCAAAAACCTTTTATATAAATACCAGGAAATTACAAAAATATTAAATAAGTTTAAAAAATACGACTTTCTCAAATTCCGCTATATCGTTAAATAAGTAATTAAATATTATAATACCTATAAAAAGTTAATCTAACTTGTTATAAACCGTATAAACTGTTATAATTTTTAATCATCTTTAATAAAATATAAAATATTATACTTTAAAATTTTATTATTATTTTTCTATTATTTAAAAACGTTAATTACTAAAATTAAATGTGATAAAATATAAGTAATTATTAACAAACTTACTAAATATAAATATTTCTTACTCTTTAAAAAAACTGAAACGGCAAAATAATTAACGTGCGTTATTATTTAACATTATTTCCGATCGAAATAAACTTTTTATACTTAAATTCGGTACCAGTTTCTTTATGCAAATGAATATTAAACTTAAGTTTTCGATAACTTTTTACCTATAAACCAATAATTAAACAAAACGGCTAAACGAGATTTTAAAATAATATTTTCGAAATTACGTTAATTATTAACAAAATAATTGAATTAAGCTTTTATTATTCGTACAAATAATTTATAATACGTCCATTAATTAAAATAGAGGCATATTATTTTATATAGCTATATATAAATACGAAATAATAACTCAACGATTAAAACAAATAATTTATAAAGCCCCCGTTATTATTATAATAACTTCTCGAATAAAAATAATGATAATAAAAATTAAAGTAATATAAGCTCGATTATAAATAAAGTTATAATCTTTTTTAATAAAAAATAGCCTAACATTATAATTAAAAAGGTTTAAAGAATTAATTTTAGCTAAGGAAAATAAGGTTTATCTATTACGATAAAAATAAAACGTAACATTAAATATTTTACATATTAAAATAAAAAAGTCTAACAATAAACTTATTTTCAAAAAGCTTGAGCCGTTTAAAGTTAATAAAGTTATTTCGAAAATTAATTACAAATTATTATTATCTAAAACCAGACAAATATACCTTATTTTATACATTTCCTTACTAAAACTAATCCCAAAGAAACGTCCCGCTTAAAAAAATCTCGAATTCGAAGAAAACGATAACAAATACGAAATAGAAAAGATATTAAATTTTCGAATAATAAAAAAAAATATTCGGTATTTAAATAAATAAATAAATTATTAATTTAAAAATAATATATAAAAACCATTCAATTATTTAACGAATATAATAAATTTAGTTAAAAAGTTTTACCGGTAAAACTTTACCTGACCGCCTTTAATCCGGCCTAGATTATAGGTAATAACGGTGTTTTATCCAGATCAAGGTTTACGGCGCTTTATTCTAAAAGAAAAGCGCTTCCGTTATAACGTTTATTTCGAAAACAAGCTATACTTATTTTACCTTTACGTAACGTTATTTCTTTCTTAATTATTTTCGTTTTTCTAATATTTTCTCTTGTTTTAATTAATTCAATTCTAAATCTTCTTTTAACATTTTTAAAGCTTTCTTTTAAAAAGGTTTTATTAAAAACGTAAACGTTTTAACTTTCTAATAAATTCCTTCGATCTTTCGTTTTGTTAACGCCGTAATTTAACTAACCTTTTTTTTACCACCTTTATTTTCTTTTTTGCGATTCTTTAATACCTTGAAAATTTATTTTTAATTTTACGTTATTTCCGTAATAAACGATTTTACGTTTCGTTTATTTGTTTTAAAAAGTTTATTATTCAAACGTCATAAAATAAATGTTAATAACGAATATAATAATTAATACTAAAACGTTTTAAAACGAAAAATAATTAGTTTTATTAAATCGGATATAATTAAAATAAGAAAAGGTTTTAGTACTAAAGTTTTTGATAAAATTAATACCAATATTATGAAAATTATATTAATTCGAATAAGAATTCTTTTTTTTCTTTATCTTTTTTAATGCGACTTATTATAATAAAATTAACTAAAAAGTTTAAAGAATATTTTAATAAAATAAAAATCCTTAGAAAAAGGAAATAATATTCCAGTATAAAAATAAAAGTTTTTGTTTTTAAAGAAACCTACTTTTAAAGCTTGGTGCGGGCTTCGTACAGCTAATTTTCGGATTAAAAAAAGTTTAGTTTTTCCCGCGTTAAGTTTAAGGTAATTTAAGTAATTTACATGATCTAGGTAATCTGGAACCAGATCATATAAATTATATAAATTATACAGATTTACGATATATTTACTTAAATAAGAATGGATTTATAACGAATAATTTTTTATATAAATAGCATCTATCTTAAGCCATCGTTTTATACTTAAGAGAAAAATCCGCAAATTTCTGTGACCAATAAACCCCCGAATTATTTATTATGCTATTGTTATCTGCAAATCAAGATTCTATTTCGAATACTGCTTATACCTCCAGGTGAATGTATGACAGGTTCGTTACAAGCTGGTAGGGTAAATAAGGCTATAATATAGAGTGATGCTAAACGTACCTTAGTTTTTCTTAGCTTGGCATACCTTAGTTTTTTAATATAGCTGTTAACAACCCGTCAACTCCTTAACAGCTCGATATTTATAATTAAAGATCCAACGTTTTAAAGAAAAACTAAGTTATAGCAACGTATTCTGCTTTTTTTAATCGTAACGTATATATAATGATATATATATTAATTATCTTAAATAATGCGAAATTAAATCTATGGCTTTTATTATAAAAAAACGTAACGTTGTTAAAATATTCGTATATATATTCGTATATGTATTGTATGTACCTTAGTTTTTTAAGATGTGCTAGTTCCGAATGTCAGCCTCTATTATTTAGAGGAATGTTTTCACCCTTTTAGCGCTATAGCTTTATTCGTATATAATTTAATTAAAGAAATTAAAAAAAGAAAAGTAATTTCGAAATATAAATTGACGGGCCTTAAAAGCTTTAAAATATATATCCTAACTTTATTTGATAACGTAGTTGCTAAGTTATTATAAAGAGTATAAGAACTGTTAAAAGGTAGCGGGAATTAATAACGTAGCGTTGCTAATTAATAAGAAAATTTAAGGTATACTACGCTTAAAAAAACTAGGATACGTATAGCATTATTTATAATATAACCCTAACGCTTTTTTAATTAAAATAAGATAATTTCTGATTATATTATTATATATTGAGTTTTTTATATATATTTAATATAGTATAAATCTATATATAATCCTTATAAGTTATAATACAAGGTTAAATACGTTCAAGCCTTATTTTCCAGGCTGAACCAAATATACAGAAAATTATTACACGATATAATTTATACGATAGATACTATACCCAATATCTTCGAACACGATAACTAATTAATGGTTTTACGGTTAGGATAGATTGATACCTCGGTCCCATAGAGCCTTACTTTGAGGCCGATGGGTTTAGTGAAGCCTAAGAATTGAGGTAGCAATCTATTATTTTATCCAATTTTCTCTACACGGTTACGTCTCCTCTAGAAAGATTGTAAGTTGTAATAATAATTATTATTATATTATAATTGTAAAAGAATTTCAAATTCAGTTTACTAAACGGTTTTCTATTAAAAGACAGTAATTACCAGTTTTAATATTTTATTATAAATTCTCTTGAAATTATGTTAATTTAAAAAGAAGTAGTTAATTATTTGGTTATTTATATAACTTATAATCTTTTAATAAAATATACGTTTAATTAAAAGTAAAGATGTTTAAAAGCTAACTATTTCTTTTTTATTATTTTTATATTATAAATTCACTAAATAAATTGTATATATATAAGATCGCATAAGTTCAAGCGGTTTTTTCCAAGCTGAGCTAACTATATAGAGATTTATTACATAATATAATTTACATAATAAATATTATACCTAATATCTTCGAATACGGTAATTAAAAAATAGTATTTAAGCTTAAAATAAATTTATACCATAATTCTATTAAGCCATACTTTAAAGCCGACCCTTGAGCTTCCGTAAGCACGTAATTGTTCGATTACTATCGGTTTTCAGGGCTTATATACGTAATTGTGGATACATTTTTCCTCTAATAAACATTATTCTCGCTGGCTTTACGGTTCGACAGGGTTAATATAATTTAAAGAATATTAAGCTTTACTCGACAAACTTTAAAGATAAACTTTAAAAGTAAGCATTAAAAGCAAACCTTAATGGTAAACTTTAATTACGTATAAAAAGTTAACATTTTTATGAGCCTTTGGTAATTAGACGCCTTAATCGTTTTTACAGCTGAAAAGAAAATGTTAATATAATGACTAAATAAAAGGTTTTAGTATTAAATTACTTTTTCAAATTATTTAAAACGATATATCGTATAAATTTAAATGTACGATATTAATAATTTATAATAGTAAGACGAATATAAAATCCGTTTTAATAATAGTATATAAATTTTATAAAATTAAAGAACGAATTAAAATTATTAAAATAATAATCTATTTAAAAAATATTTATCAACTAATTAACTTTGTTTTTAAATTTTTAAATATAATATAATTTCCGAAAACACGGGTAATACATTTTTATAAAACCGTATACTAGAATATATAACAATTATAAAAAGAACTATTTATAAACCGAAAAAAGAAAAATAGTAACTGGTTTAATAATTTCGAAATTTAAATTTTAAAACGATATATAGTGGAAAACTATAATCGATAATTTGTCCGGCTTGTTCGGATTACGAAAAACCGTCCAGAATTTCGATAAGAATCGACGTGGATAAATGCTGCGAAAGAGGTAAGTTTAGTGAAGCCTAGAAATTAAGGTAGCAATCTATTATTTATCTAATTTTTTATACGGTCACGTCTTTTTTAACGAGAAGGAAAATCGTATATATAATTATAATCTTTAATGTATTTATATTATATTTGTAATTATGTTATTATGAAACTTTTAATATATATGTTAAAAAATGTATATAAATAACAATACACGAAATTAAAATATTACATTTAACGATTAACGTTTATCTTTAAACTGTACTATTTCTAGAAGCCTTTATTAATTAAGTTTATAGGTACTTCAAATTTATAGCATTTTTCAAAGCCTGAGTTATAGCTGCGTCGCGGACGCCGTTCTAACCTTAAAAATAAGGCCTGACCTTAATAAGGTAAAAGTTGAGCTATAACTAGCGACAAAGTACGTAGGCTTCGAACTTTTAATATTATACGACTTAGGATAATAAAATAGGTATTCGTAAATAACTTATTAAAACTTATAAATCTTTATAAATACTTATTTATTACCTATTTAAGTTAGCGAATATCTGTAAATATTTTTTAATTTGCTAAAAATATATTAATATCTCCGGGCTTTAAGTAAATTCCGTAAATAAACACTAAACTTTAAACGTTTATCTTTAATTAATTCTTTTTTAAATTTCTTTATAATAATATGTTAATATTTTAAAATCTTATATTATTATTTTAACCCCGTTTTTATCTTTATTATCATTTTTAATTTTCTTTTTTTTTTAATTTTAATTTCTTTATTTTTTAGTTTTTTTTTAATCTTTTTTAATTCTTTTATTTTAAACTTTTTCAAGTTAAATTTTCTTTTTATATTTTATTTATTTTTAATTTCTTTTTTAAACTTTGCTAAAATTTTTAATATTCTAACATCTTTTTATTTAAATATAAAGTTTAGTATTTATATTCTTCGTAAAACTTATTGAGTACCCGCGGGTTTTTTCATTTCCGACCTGGACCCATGGGCCGTGGGTAATTTTCGGTGGGTTTCCTCCCTCACCCTAACACGGCTGGGCGGCGGCACAGCTTGAAGTGATACCATCGTCTGACTCGAGTGCGCTGATGTTGGCTGCAACGGCACCCTGCGTTTCTAGTGCGACGTTGGGGCCGGAAGTAGGCATTTTGTAACACTAAAGCCAACATACGGCGGCCCTAAAATCCGCTAAGGCGTTGACTTCGGCAACCAGGTCCAGGCTCCAGCTAGCTCCCAACTACTCCTACTTGCATCCAGCCCCTGCAATATACTTCGCAGCTTTGCAGGATCAGCTGGTCACACTATATAAGTAGGTACAGCACGACAGCAAAAGCTCCTCGTGATTGGCTCAATTCACTAGCAGTGGTCCTAAGAACAGAGTGGATGGTTGCTTAAGGACTTGGCGTGATACAGCGGATGAAAAGACGGTAATCTAGGATTGCCTCTTCCTTGTTGCTCCTCACTTCTTCTGCGAGGGATTCTTGCAGGCAAAGCAGTCCTATGTCAAACAGCTACCGGTTCCTCGCAGCTCCCCTCTTCAAGCTTTTACGCCTCTGTGTACACCAAAATGGCTCTGTCAACAGCTGAGTCTGTAGCAGCTTTGTTTCTGCTTGTCATCCCGCTCCTTTACCTCTCCGTTAGATCGGGATCGGACCGCCGGAATGCCAGGTTATTCCGAGAGTTTCCTGTTGTCGGCCTCCGTGAAGAGTGCTTCTGCAGGATGCGGGCAACATGCCGATCCTTATGGAAGACTGCAGAATGGGCTTCAGAAGGTTATATCAAGGTATGCTACAGACCCTCGATGCCCTAATCCTGCCGTGTCGACTGAGTTGACGTCGCAGTTCACCAAACATGACTCTCCATGTCTAATACCAACTTTGGATCGTGGCCCCGTGGTTCTCTTGCCGCTGGGTCAAATGAAGACCGTATACAAGCTACCGGAAGATCGACTGGACATATTCGGCACTCTGAATGAACAGATACAGGCGAAATACACCATCCGAGACCACAGAGTCCTTCACGACCCTTATCATAGATATATGATCCCAAGCCAACTTACTCGAGAGCTGGACCGGCTTACAGAGCCGATGGTTGCAGAACTACAAGATAGCAGCAAATCCTTATGGGGTACTGGAACAGAATGGAGAGAGATTCCACTCTGGCAGTCGTGCTTCCGCCTTGCTGCTGGGATCACAAGTTATGCACTGTGTGGCGCTCCTTTATGTATGCTCTCATTACAGTTTGTAGCTCAAGTCATGGGTTCGCTAACATCGTCCAGGTCGTGATGAGAAGTATCTCAAATATCTTCAAGCCCAGTCCGTCGCAGTCTTTGGAGGCGCAATTCTCATTAACATCACGCCGAAATCTCTGAGGCCTATCACTGGCACGTTGGTGAGATGGTGGTGCTTATACTACTCCAAAAGGATCGCCAAGAGATGTGCTCCGTACATAAAGAAGAGGATAGACGAGACAAAGACTCTAGGGGCTGGGAATAATGGTGGCAGGGGACTTGTGGTAAGTCGAATATCTGAAGCTGTTTAACGCTGATGATCGGTGGTTCACAGCCGGTGCTAACGGACCTCAATTCATGTACAGAAAGACGGCCTTCAGCTAATAATTGACGAAACCATCTCCCGTGGCGATCCTAGCCAGCTGGCAGTTGAGGTCATTTCCGAGCGCCTGCTCATCGCTGATAACGCGTCCATACACAGCGTGGCCTTGACTCTGCACAATCTAATTCTGAATCTTGTCAACTCCGAACCCTCACTAGGGTATATTCAGGCTCTGCGCGAAGAATGCAGGAATGTGTTTATCAATGCCGGTTGTAAATGGACGCTAGATGCGGTTCGAAACCTCAAACTTGTCGATTCTGCGATTCGAGAGTCGATGAGAGTCTCTCCCTTTGGCTCCGTCGCAATGGCTCGAACGGTAAGTTATTTTCACGGCCTGCTCTACCAGAGACATGTGTTTAACAAGGCTCCGGGTCATTAGGTCATAGATCCTCTGGGTATATCGATTGAGCGCGGCGACTCTAGCGTCATTGTTCCCCAGGGCACTACACTGGCGCTTCCAATGGAGAGTATCCACCACGATGCAGATATATACCCAGATGCCCGCCATTTTAATCCATTTCGATTTACAAACCTGAATCACCAAACGAACGAGACGAAAGGTCCTGGTTCCGCAACCACTAAGCCCGCCACTACTCTGGATGATCAATTTCTGGGTTTTGGGACTAGCAAAAGTCCATGTCCAGGCCGATTCTTAGCTGTACACGAGATGAAGCTTATCATAGCACATATGTTGCTAAACTATGATCTTCAGTACACCAGCGCTAAACTGGAGTTTACAAACCTACTCGGAATGAAAGTGCCTAACACCGGGATTACTTTGCGGGTACGTAGCTGGGCTCATTTGGAAGAAAACAGCGGCCCAGTCCCAGTGCATAATGAAGGATAGGAACACAAGAGCCAGGGGGCAAAGGCCGAACTGCAGTACACACAGCCACCACGGCACAGCAGGTATATCTGTGCCTGGTAGTCCGTAGAAACTACCGGTGATACTCTAACAAGACCGAAGTGAAATCTCCTTCCAAAGTATTAATAGAAGCCGATACCAATTCCTACAAACTACAGCGAATTAAAATGAGCAGTGTAAGTTTGACCTAGAGTTCCAACTGCCACCTATTTTACATAACAAATCTCGAACGTACGTGGTTTTGCAAATGGTGGTGCCGGTTTGGGGGCAAGACGCGAGAACGCATTGCATGGTTGTGCATTGCGGATGTTCCCTATTCTATCGTAGGATGACTTGCCTCACTAAAATCAGGCCCTATTTTTGAGGTTGGGGCTACGCCGCAGGCGCAGCCGTGGCTAAAGCCTTCGGCTCTAGAAGTACCTACAAGGGTCAAATGTATCGACTAAACCTTATTAAGAAAATTCTCCACAAAAACAACAAAACCTTAAAAATAAGGCCTAATATCTTAATATAAAATTTTGACCTATTTATCGGTAAACTTATACAAATTATTAGAAATTATTAAAATAAAATTATTATTATTTATTAAATTAAATAACTAAAAAATTATTTATCGGTTTATTATAATTATGTACCTTTTTTTATTAATATAATAATAATATACCTTTATAAATTAAAATAATATTATATAAAGTTTAAAATTATTTATAACACACTCCGTAATATATTCTTTTTTTAATTAGCCAAATACGTAAAATATATTAAACGGTTTAAAATAAATATGTTAATTTTTCGAAAACCTAATTTTTTATAACGAAATATTTACCTTTATCCGATAACTTTATCGGTTTCTTATTAATATAAATATTATTAACTTATACGTTAACGTTAAATATATAACCGATAACTTCATAAAAATTTTATACCGTCGATTTATTTATTTTATATTAAATATTATATTTAATAAATAAAATTATATTTTTTTTAAAAAAGAATTAATGCATTATAAAATTTAATTTTCGAAAAACTTTATTTTTTTTATTATTAAAATAAATTTTAAATTTTGTTTTTAGTGATTTATAACTTTATTTTAATATTTAATTTAATCATTATTTAAATCGTATTATTAATAAAACTAACCGAAAAATAATGGGTTTTTATATTAATAATAGTATATTTTATTTTTATTTAAATATTTACGAATATAAAAAAATATTAATTTAAAAATATTCGAACGTATAATTATTAAATAATATAATTATATTATTTTCGATCCTAAATCCATATTAAATAATTAATTTTAAACTGCTATAAATAATTTTATTTTGGAATAATTATATAATCTTGTTATTATTAATAAAGTATATTTAATATCGGAATAAAAAGATTTCCGGGCTAAATTTGCTTATATCCGCAACTTACGTTTTATTATTATTTTTTTATATGTATTAATTTGCATATATTACAACTGCTAATAACGTTACAAAAAGAAAATCGCAAAATATAATAACTTTCGTCAAACCAACCTATCCCGTATTCGTTTTTCTTATAATATTTTAACCAAATAATAAATTCGAATAATTAAACCATATAATCGGCCAAAATTGTCGTAAAAAAATCTAATTATAAATAAAGTTTTCGAATTTATTAAATAATTATTAATATTAAAATTAAAAAAATAAAACGTTACGGAAATTACTTATAATTTAAATAAAAATTATACAAACTATATCTATAAATAATAAACACCGACGATACGGTTTAAAGGTTTTATAATTAATATAATAATATTGATTATTTTTAACCTTAATATTAAATACACGCTTATATTTAACAAAATTTTACATCCGTTCATCGGTTTTAATAAAATATTATCGTACGTATACGTATATTCTATTCTTTTAAAATTACGCGGTAAAATTAAAAAATTCGGATTTATAAAATTCTAAAAAGAAATATAATAATGCAATATATTCGAGCTTTAATTAATAAACCTTTTAAAATTTAAAAATAATAAGAAGGTTTTAATTAAAACGAAAATAATATAAATAATAAACCATAAGGTAAAAAATCGTATAATTATGAATATAATTATAAATAAAGTTATATTATTAAATTATTACAAATTTTCGCTTTTTAAAAAAAATAAATGCAAAAAACGAAGCCCATTCTCTGAAACTAACACTTAGGCCTTATTAGCTCGTTACGGGGATTTGGAATTTAATTGGTTAATTTTGAACGTTATAAAGCAGTACTTGAGTGACTTTGAAAAAGAGCCAGCGAGGCCTAAGCTAGCTGAGGTAAAGGATGACTTATTTCTTACACCCGGAAAGCTGCTGAATTCAGATGATATTATTATTAGAATCATAGGCTTAGCTTAGGTTAAGGTAGAGGGCAATTAATAGTATTATAAAATATATCTAAAGGTAATTAAAAAGCAGATATTTATAATAATAATAAAAATAACGTAATAATTAAAAGGAAATTAATTTTATTTAAAAAGCTATTAATGTAAGTAATACATATATTAAAACGTTATTTATAACGCATTAAGACAACCTCTTAATTAACGGACTACCTGTTACAATATAGGAATAGGGGTTCCTATATTTGGAGAAACCTGCCTTTAAAGCTTGGTGCGGGCGCCGTACGGCTAATCTTCGGATTAAGGAAAGCTTAGCTTTCCCCGCGCCAAGGTTAAGTTAATTTAAGTAATCTAAATAATTTAAGGAATCTGGAACTAGATTATATATATTATATACATTATATAAATTTATAACACATTTATTAAATTCGAAATAAATATATATAACGAACGGATTTTTATATAAATAATATCTATTTAATTTCGATTTTTAATTATTAATTTAAACCTTTAATTAAAAATATCCGTTTTTAATTGAAAATAATGCTTAAATTTTTTTTACGAATAAATCTTAAAACTATTTATTATATTATTATTACTTATGCAAGCAAGGTCGAATAGGTTCAAGCCTTGTTTTCCAGGCTGAGCCAAATATACAGAAAATTATTATACGATATAATTTGCACGATAGATATTATACCCAGTATCTTCGAACACGATAACTGATTAATGGTTTCACGGTTAGGATAGATTGATACCTCGGTCCCATAGAGCCTTATTCTGAAGCCGACTGATGCGTGGTTGCCGATAAGCTTCGACCCTGGTGAACCTTATGCCCGCTGGCTGGTTCGGCAGGGTCCTTGAAAGCAGACAATGTGACTTAGAAGATGTTAAGCTTTGCGCGGTAAACCTTAAGGATAAACCTTAAAGGCAAACCTTAAAGGCAAACCTCAACGGCAATTATTATTACTTATAAATTAAAATTTTATTTCGAATATTATTTATACCTTTTAAAAAATATATATCTAACTTTTTATATTTTAATAGTTCTTTAATTAATAATTAACGAATAATTTAAAACTTAATTAAGTATAAATTTTTAAAGTTAATACAAACGATATTTTAAAATAATACTTAAAAATAAATAATATATTCGATTTTAATTAATAATTAATTAAAAACATTTATAATTAAATTAAATAAGTTATTTTTTATTTAATCCGTTTTTAATTAACCGATAATATAATATTTATTCACAAAATTAAAATTTTAAATCTTTTTTTAATACTAATAATAATTTACCTTTACATTTGAAAAAACTATTAAAATATTTTCCGAAAAAACAAAAAAAAAGAAAAAAAAAAGAAAAAAAAGTTTTAACGAAAAAAAAATTAAACGTTATAACAGAAAAAGTTATAGAATTAAAAAAAAAGTTAAAGTTACTTAACGAATATAAATTTTTGTATTCCTTTTAAAAATCCTTATATCTTTTTTCTTTAGTTCCGACCGGATCCGAAAAGAAATTATATTCGTGTTTGTTTATTATAAAATACCTAACGTTAAAAATCATAAACTAAGTTTCTTAAATTTTTATAATAAAATTATTAATATAAAAAGAAATAAAAGGTCCAGGCCAAACTTTACCTTAGGTTTTATAAAAAACTTTTAACAGAAAATTATTAAAAAATAATAACCATTTCGTAATTAGTTGCCGGAAAAGATTTCGATTAATTCCAACCTATTTTAACAAATTATAAAACGAATTAGCTTTTTCAATTTATAAACGTTATTAATTATATTTTTAAAATTTATAAATATATCAAAAAACCAATACGAACTTTATTTAAAAATATAAATAAATAATAATAGGTAATTAAGCGAATATACCACTTTAAATCAACTAAATTAATAACCGAATATACGGTTAAATTTAACCGCTTAATAGTAATGTTTAAATTACCGAAAAACGCGTTATTCATTCCTTTTTATAATAATTTAAAAACTTAAATTAAAAATAAAATATTTAAGGGACTTAAAACTAAATCTTTCGAAAATTATACCAACCAAGTTATTATTACCGACCGATATACTTTTCTTTAATATCTTAAAAAACGTGAATTAATAAACAAATTAATAATAAACGTTTTAACAGCAAAAATAAAAAGGATAAAGGTTTAAAAGAAGTTAACGCCGGTTTAAAAAATCCAAGCAAAATGAATTTAACATTAAATATTTAACTATAAAAAATATTATAAAAACAAATATGGTTTTTTAACCAAAGAGAACTCTAAAAAAAAAAAAGACTTCTTAGCCTAAAAAAAGATTTACACGGTCGAACGAAAAATAAAAAGAGAAAAAAACCAACAAAATTAACTTTACTCTTATCAATTAGGAATTTATTATTATTATAATTGGCAATGTTAAAAACGATAACCTAAAATATAAAAATTTCATAATTAAAATTTATAAATATTATTAAAAACGAATAACCTTTAAAATAATTATTACGTTAAAATATATTTATTACCGTAATATATATTTATTACCTTAATATATAAAAATGTAAAATATATAACCAAAACGGCTAATTATAATAAAATTTTAATAATTATAAATAATTATTTTTAAAGGTTTATAAACTTTTAAAATATACCGTATACTTTAAAAATAAGTTACTAACAAATAATTATAAGTTTTTTTATTAAAACGTTTATTAAAGTTACCATTATTTATTTTAAAAAAAATAATAACTTTTAGCCAAAGAAAAAAATATACTTATCAAACCAAACGATAAATATCGATATATAAAAATTTCCCGATAACCAAATTACTTTAAATTTTATTATTTATACCCCGAATTAAAGCAAAGCTGGAAAGCTATATTATAAGGATTCTTATATTATTTCCCGATACTTTGCATTTAATACGAACTTTTAAATACAAAAATAGCTTTTTATAAATCTACTTTTCCGACCTTATAATTTGGAAAATATAAAACTTGAAAACGAACTAAAAAAGGTAATTACCTTTAAATACTAATTTGGTAATAAAAAGTGGTATAAATACATAAACGATTATTATACCAAATATGTTATTAAAAAAGTTTATGAATAAAAACACCTTTTAATTAAAAAGGTAACTTGATTAAAAAATTACGGAAACTTTAAAAAATAAAATATCGAAAAGTTTATAAATATAAAACCTTATAGAAAGTAAAAAAAGAATTACGAAATTAAGTCGAAATCCTTATTTATTATAGAAATAAAACGTTTAACGTAATAATTAATTCCGGACCGAAAAATAATTTTATTTTCATTAAAGTAATTAAAAAGTATTAAATTCTTTAAAAATATAAGCAGTAATTATATAATTTACGACTAGTTAACGAAAACCTATTTATTTACAATAATAATCAAATCTTTTAACAAAAACGAAAAACTTATGATTTAAATATAAAAATACCTCGAAAAAGTTATTTTCGATGTAATCGATATTTTAAAAAACGATTTTATTTTTGAAATACTATAATTTCGTTTTAGCAATTTATATATTAACTAGAAAAACTAGACGCTTATTTAAAGTAATTTTATAAATTTATAAGAAATCTTTCTTTATAAAATCTGTTACAGAATTAAAAACACCAAAATTTTAAATTTAATAATAATAATACCTTTTAAAGAAAAACGTTTGAAAAACTATTTAAAAAATAAACCCGTTAAAATTTGCTTAATTAGAACTTATAAAATTATAGAATTTCTATTGAAAAAGGATATTATCTAAAACTTTACTATATTTATTATATAAACTCACACAAAATAAAAACGTTTTATATATCTTTTAAAAATATTTTTAAAAAAAAAGAATATATATTTAATTTTACCAAATTTTGCGTTAATTACCTTATTATTATAGTACTTAAAATAAAAAAAGCGAATGAAAATTCGATAAAATAAAAATTTAATGTATAAATATACATATAATTACCGATTACTAAACGATATTATTATCGAAAACGGATATTCTTTAATTTTTATAAGTACTATAAAAAAAACTTTAACCGAATTAAATAATTTACGGTTTTCGATTTTAAGAAAAAATTTTACCTTATACGAATAATTAAAAAGAAAAATCCGGGTTTAAAACGATATACGGATATTATAAATACAAAATAATACCTTTCGAATTTATTAACGCTTTAGTAAGTTTTTAACATATAATTATAACCATCTTGCGCAAGTACCTGAACAAATTTATTTTCATATACCTCGACGATATCCTTATTTATTTAAAAACCTTAGAAACGTATAGAAAATATGTTATATAAGTATTAAAAACGTTTAAAAAGCTAACTTATTAATAAACGCCAAAAGAAAACGTTTAATTTATACAAAAGTTAAGTTATTTAAAATTTATTTTTACCTTTAAATAAATTTAAATTTAAAATTTTAAGTTGAAAAGTGTTAAAAATTAGTTAATTCCCGATAAAGTAATTATTATTAATATCTGTAAATTTTTAAAATTTACCGGTTATATACGTTAATTAATTAAGAATTTTAAAAAAATTACTTATTTTTTTAATTAAACTTATTACTGGAAAATAGATCGAAAAAAGATTTAAGTTTTTAAAAGAAATTAAGGAAACTTTTTACAAAATTAAGGAAAGAATTCTTAATACCTTAATAATAAAATTGCTGAATTATAACAAAGAAATAATTTAAAATAAACGCGTGAAATTATATTCTTAGAATAATCTTAAAGTAATTAAAAAATAACGGAAAATAATACACAATAACTTACTTTTTTAAAACTTTTAAAGACGCATAATTTAAAGACTTTATTTACGATAAAAAATTATTAGCTATCGTTTTAGTATATAAAAAATAAATATCCTTTTTTAACGGAACGAAAAAACCTTTTAATATTTATCGAAATTATAAAAATCTTATTTAATTTATAACAAGGTAAAAATTAAAAAACGATACAAAAACTGGATATTTATTTTATTCAAATTTAATTTTAAAATTTACCATATTAAAGGTAAAAAAAAAATCCAAGAAGATATTTTAAATTTGAAAAGCAAATTATAACGCAAAGGTTTGTAAAAGTTATATATACATATAATATTATAAAAAAGTAAAACGGTACAATTATATTTAACTTTAAAATAGCTTATTTTAAAGGAATTAACAAAATTTAAAGACCTTTATGGGCTAAAAAAATAAAACGAAGTTAAATGATTAAAAGGAAAAAATAAAAATTAATTATTATTTTGCGGTAAGATTTATGTACTCCGTTAATAAATAAAAACATTTGTTAAGGAGTTTTATAAAAACTTTATATAAAAATATTAAAAAAAATATATAAAATTATTAAACGATTTTTTAAATTTCGTTAAATAATTAAATAAATAATTGAAAATTATAATATTTGTAACAAAATTAAAATAAATTACTATAAACCGTATAAACTGTTACAATTTATAAATATCCTTAATAAAGTATACAATCTTATGTCTTGAAATTTTATTACTAATTTCTTTTTATTAAAAAACCTAGTTATTAAAGTCGAATACGATGAAATATAAATAATTATTAACAAACATATTAAATATAAATATTTTTAATTTCTTAAAAAACCATAACAGCAAAATAATTAACGTACGTTTTTATTCGATATTATTTCGATACATACGGAATATAAAAAAGAAATTATATCCGACCGAAATAAATTTTCTATATTCAGAACCGATATTAACTTTTTAAATAGATTAATATTAAGCTTAAATTTTTTATAACTTATTACCTTTTAATAAAACATTAAATAAAATGATTAAATTAAACCTTAAACTAGTAATTTCGAAATTACGTTACTTTTCAAAAAAATAATTAAGTTAAAACGTTTATAATTAATATACATAACTTATAATATGTTTATAAACAAAAACATAAATATATCCCTTGATATAATTATATATAGATACAAAATAATAACTTGATGATTAAAATAATTGATTTATAAAACTTCCGTTATTATTATAATGGTTTTTCGAAGAAAAATAATAATAATAAAAATCATAAGAATATAAAGCCGACTTTAAACAAAATTATAATTTTTACGGCAAAAAAAAATTGAATATTATAATTAAAAAATTTGAAAGATTAATTTTGACGAAAGAAAATAAAGTTTATTTATTATGTTAAAAATAAAACGTAACTTTAAACATTTTACAAATTAAAATAAAAAAGTTTAACGATAAAGTCAATTTTAAAAAACTTAATCCATTTAAAATTAATAAAATTATTTCAAAAATTAATTATAAATTATTATTACCTAAAATAATTAAAATATACCTTATTCTCCATCTTTACTTATTAAAATTTATCTCTAAAAATGTTGTACTTAAAAAAAGTTTAAACTTAAAAGAATTAACGATAAATACGAAATTTAAAAAATACTAAATTTTCGAATAATTAAAAACAAATTTTAATACTGAATTAAATAAATAAATAATTTATTTAAAGGTAATATATAAAAACGATTTAATTATTTAACGAATACGATAAATTTAATTGAAAAATTCCATTAGCAAAATCCTAACTAACCATCTTTAATCCAGCTTAAGTTGCAAGCGATAACGGTTTTCCGCTTAAATCCAGGTTTACGGGGCTTTAATCCAAAAAAAACCCGTTTGTTATAACTTTTATTGCGAAAATAAACTATATTTACTTTATTCTTACGGAACGTTAAATTTGTTGTTAATTTTTTCCCTTGTTTTAATTAATTAAATTTTAAACCTCTTTTTAAGATTTTTAAAGCATTCCTTTAAAAAAGCTTTTATTAAAACCGTAAATATTTTAATATTTTAATGAATCTTTTCAATTGCTCGTTTCATCAGCGCCGTAATTTAACCAACTTTTTTTTAATGCCTTTTACTTCTTTTTTAAAATCTTTTAATTTTACGTTATTTTCGTAATAAACGGCTTTACGTTTCGTTTATTTTTTTAAAAAAAATTTGTTATTATAACGTTGCAAAATAAACGTTAATAACGAATATAATAATTATAATTTAAACGTTTTAAAACGAAAAATTAATTAATTTTATTAAATTTAATAACGTGCTATATTATTAAACTGTCTAAATTAGTAAGCGGACCAGTTTTGCGAACATTTTAATTATTTACCTTTAATTACCCATTTTTAACATTAACAATATAAAACGATTTATTAAAAAAAATAAACGTAGCTATTTAGGTTAAAAAACAAAACCCGAAACTTAATTATACGAAACTTAATTTTATATATAAAGTTACTTTAATAACCTTAAAAACCCGATAATATCTTTCCTTTATAAAAATTAACGGTAACCGAAAAGAAATCGATTATCGATCGAATCCTTAACCTAAATACGTACACGTTTCCTATTCGTCTTGAATATATTAAAAATATAACGAATTTATTACTTACTTAACGTCTTATAAAATACATTAAAATTAATTAAACGTTAAAATTTTTT
>QJOA01000415.1:0-28579 GCA_004155915.1 Monosporascus sp. CRB-9-2
GTTTTTACCCCCCCCCCCCCCCTCAAAAAAAATCCTGGACGAGCAACAAGAGCCTAGCAACACGATGTTTCAGATAGAGAGACGGTCATATGAATGTCACGTTTGGATCGAAACGTGGACACCGGGATAATGGGCTTGGAAAGCCCCCCCAAAAAAACAAAGTTGGATTCTACACGAAACGAATGGGGCAATGGCGATTACGAAGCAATGGGAAGTCCAGATGGAGAAGCCAATGAGCGAGATTTCCGAAGTCTCTCGGTGCCGTGCGGGATTTGATGACACGGGCGTTGCATTACGGGACAGATGCACTTTTGCCTGGAGTCCAGAGCGGGCCCCTTCGACGTGGGGTACAAAGTGGATAAGAGGCAGACTGAATCTAATAGGATGTGTACAGTTCTAAATGGAAGATGGAAGGAGATTCTATGTATATTTCTGTCACTAAGAACGAGATATTCCCTTGTTCATTTTCCCTGAAGGCATATCCTCATGCTCTTGGGATCTGACTGATATGTTCAACATACGACTACCGGCATTACTTGGCAACTGGCTGACTGAGCTGCTGCAACCAGTCGGCCAGTCCGCTTCAAGGTGTACTGTCCGTAAATCGCTCGGGCCGCATGCAATATGCGTCCCTACCTACTGCGGGCACATGTACAAAAGCGTCGGCCTGCATCTATGGCATGTCCTTGGGCGCTTAGACCAGCCTGGCTTTCCAGATACCTGGTTTTGGCCATGCCATAGACGAGCCAGGAAGATCCCAGTTACTTTTGTGGTGAGAAGCCGCGGCTGCCGTTTCACGAACTGTTGCCCAGCTCTGCAGAGTCCTTCGGTACCACTGCATAATCCGGGATCCATCTTCACCCAGGCGGGACAAAGACATCAGGAGAGGGGCAACAAACGTTGCCGATATGGGAGCCGCCTAGCCAGCTACCGGTAATTCATTCATCCTTTCGTGATTCCCGTAAGAGGGATGGTCGGCCGCGATGTGCTTTCTCCATATAGCGTTATGCGTGACTCGGCGATTACTATCGAACAGGGTCCCGAAGCGTTGGACATTCGGCCCCAAAGTCACGTCCAGTTCTGTTGGATTACTGCAATGTCTTTTAGAATATCGTGGGGCTAAACGCCCCGCGTGACTAACGAGGGTCGCGGCACCTTCCTATAGAACATGAATTGCCGCCCTTTGCGGAACACCGGAAGTAGCGATTAGGACTAACGCTGGAAGATTAGTGGATTTGGTGAGACTCCGCGAATACCCACTGGTGGCGCCATAACCGGAGGCGGTTCTGATCTCGACTGCGAGATCGAGCATCTCGCAGGGCTTAAGTGGATCGGTGGGCAGCTCGTGTGAAGGAGATGGGCGCGCAGGGCGGTTGTGTGATAAGAACGCATAACTCGCTTACTAACGTTAGCAGGCGTCACGCCGTTATTCCCGCGTAATAGAGACGCAATTCTAGACTAGACTTGAGTGCCGTCTGAACAGGGTGCTCCACCTCGTGAAACCAGGAGCACCATGGAATATTTACCCTGCTGAGTCGTGTTGGCCTATTGCCAGAGGTAGGTTAATGTAACACATAAGAATGAGCGGTCTTGCACCATACTTTAGACTGGTTGCAGTGATGATTTAATGATATAGGTGTGGGATATGCTGTGGTTCTTTCAAATAGAGACTACCCATTAGCATACTATATCCGGCGTTCGAGGCATCTGATAACTCTAGATGGGCATAGGCAGCAGAGTCACAACTATGAACAACCGTTGATGGCCTCAACCACGTGTGTAGGTGACAAGCCACGTGCCAAGTCGCTAGCACTCAAGAGCTTGTTGGTGTTGGTGATTGCCGGCCGGTCCCCACGCGGGAAGTCCCACTTAGACAGGTACCCACCCAGCAGCCACCACTTCTCTGATGATTTCTCGGGGGAAGATAAGCCGCCAGGGCCACGGCTAGCATTCAATATTTACAGAAAGATAACTGGTATAACAGTTTCGTCTCTGCAACCCACATACATGACCATCATCGCCTCAGGCAGACTACGTTATCTACCTAGCCAGTACCATTTCGGTGCACCACCACACGCCCACCTCTCACTTTGCTCTCCGCGGCCTATGACCTTGCCATCGGGGGAGTGGCTGCCGCCGCTCACGTGCAGGAATGCAAATTCGGGCGAGTGCATGATCTCGCGCGGCTCGTGCATCAACCGTCTTCGTTTCTGGCCATCACGCCCCAACCCCCCCTGGGGCTGCGTACTCGCGGTTATGCACAGTACTTGCGGAGACCCTACTGTAACCGAATAGGGAAAACATGTACGCGCACTAACCGGGCTCAGAAGGTCCGCTGTTGGAGGCTTTGCGCGCAACCTAGCCGCGAGCTAGGGATAAGAAATGCTGACTGATACGAAGCAGTCCCCGTGTGGCTCTGCGGGGACTAGAGAAGTGTTATAAGAGAACTCCACTGGCTAGTGGCTGCCGGGGTGGTCTTCGATAAACCCTGTCTTTCGCATTGTGTAGCTAAGTAGGTATGAGAAGAATCCCGTCGTTCTGTGGCAAGGCAGAACACGGCCCTAGTACCCGGCCAGGACTTCAACCACGCCACCTGTCTAGGCAGCCATATGCGTTTATAGCCGCCTGCAGGCCACCCTCCGAAGACATGAAGGTGCCTGCTACTATATATGTCGTGACACTCACGAAACCACTGCCGAATGCAGAAACCGTGAAGAACGCAGTCCGCCAGGGGCGGGAGCCCAGTGCTACGGGGCATCAGAACGCCCGGATTCATGGTCTTAGTTGCAATGGTTGGGCGTAGATGTGTGGTGGATGTTGCAATCCATGACGATGCATCGTCGCCCTTTCTTGACTTAAACATCGGTAAGAGGGGTCGCACAGCATATGTAGGCACGCCGCGTGTAACGGGTGTGCCAATAGAGCTGCTGTGTCTGTGCGTCATCGACCATCAGGGGCTTTGACAAGCATAACCAAGTTCGAGTCCGTAGTCTCTGGAATGTAGTCGTAGTGAGCGGTGAAACAGTATAGCTTGCGAACTCTAGTGTCGCTAGCAAAGTACCTAAATGAACAGATAACTTGTCCGTATGAGTACTACATGGACGGCTTGAGATGTCGACTTGAGAAGAATCTTGGGTGACTGCAGCGAGAAGAGCGAACTAGTATGAGAAGACCTAGTTATGACACCAATGTCCTCCTCCGGGATGCTGATCGAATCGTCAAGGTTAGATGCTATTCGTAGGTATGAAAATATTTAGCTAACGCGTCAGGATGACAGGTGGATTTTCAATTTCTCCGTGGCGTGCTTCAGTTCAGTGTAGAAGGAGGCGCCGCCAGGACATGTTTTCTGTGCGCCTGCTATAATGGCTTACCCTCACTCGTACTGTTCCATATGGTGAGAGGGGTGTCCAAATTCAGGCCCGGTCATCACCCCTACTACTTTGGCCCTGGGACGACTTGACCCAGTATTTTCTAGTTACCCTGGCCCTTATACCCATGCCGATGTCCATGGCTTCTACATCTACATTTCGGAACACATGCTAGTAGGGAATATAAGCTTAGAGAAAGAGGAGCAGGGGGAAGAAGGGGGGGTGGGTGTGTTCGTTAAACGAAAGAAAAGGGGGAAAGGGGGAATACCAGAGATCCCGGACCACGCTATTTTCTACACCCACCAACTGCGCCGTGCTGCCACCGGGCCATCGAAGAGTTTTACGGAAATCTTTACTTTTCCCACGAACTCATTCACCAATCTTTAAAACGATATCGGACCACTCGCTCCTATGGGCCATTTCTCCTAGCACACCGGCGCACCATCCGCACCCCCTCAAAACGCGGTCCTTCCCGTCTTGACGGTCTTCAGCACGCCCTCGTCGGCGAGCCTCTCGAGCATGTCCCAGAGCACGAAGTCGCAGCCGCGCCTGGCGACGACGCTGACGGTGACGGGCACCATCTCCTCGACGAAGGTGACGTTGCTCCGGTAGAGGACCTGGCCGATGGGGACCGTCATGTCGACGCAGCCGTAGATGGGGCAGAGGCTGGCGCCGCTGATGCCGGCGCCGGGCGGCGTCTCGGCGAGGAAGGCCGCCGCGCCGCCGGCCTCGGCCCCGGCCTCGACGAGCTCGCGCTCGCGGTAGCTCGGCAGCCCCCCCGTCCCGATGTCCCAGAGCATGATGCTCTCGCTGCAGGTCCCGGGCGTCACGCGCAGCACCTCGGCCTCGAACCACTCGACGGCGCGCCGCTTGGTGGCGAGCGCCGCCGCGTACGCCTCTCGCGTGTGCTCGCTGCTGTTGTAGGACCGCCACCCGGGCCGGCGCGCCGGGTCGATGGGCGGGAACCGCCCGCCGTGCCGCTCCGCCCACGCCGCGATCAGCGGCGCTGCTACCTCCTCGTACTGCGTCACGCGGTTGAGCACGCCCGTAGCGTTGCCGAGCGCGTCGTACTTGGGCACCGAGTCGTCGGCCGCCGCCACTACGGCCGTGAGGTTCGTGTTCTCGACCGTCATGCCGAACACGCGCGTCACGTCGCGGATGAAGGTCTGCAGCACCTCCTCGGCCGCGGGGTTGCGCAGCGGCAGGTAGTCCGTCAGGTAGAGGATGCGCTTGGGAAAGCCCGAGGACGTCGGCACGTCGAGCGCCGAGAGGCCCGTGACGGCCGGGTCCTCGTGCAGCTCGGGCGCGTACCAGTGCTTCGCGAAATGCACCCAGGCGTGCACGTCACGCGCGAAGACGCCGGCCGTGTCGGTGGCGGCGCCGAGAGGCATCACCCTCTTGAGGGTCATGAGGCCCTGGCTGGGCCTGTTGCCGTAGGTGCCGGAGACGGCGGCGGGGCGCCGCATGGACGAGCCCGTATCGGAGCCTATGGCGAAGTCGAGCCAGTCGTAGGCGGCGATGGAGCAGCCGCCTCCCGAGGAGGACGCCGAGCACGTCAGCCAGCCGTCGCCCCGCGGGTTAAAAGGGTGCAGCGCGTCCTGCCAGCCCCAGGGGTCGGCGCCCGAGGCGAACTGCGCCAGCTTGTACTTGCCAACGAGGACCCCGCCCAGGCCGACGATGCGCTGGATCGACGGCGCCGTCTCGTTGGCGGGCTCCGCGATCTCCGCCCACGCCTGGCTGCCGCCGGACGTGATGAGGCCTTTCATGTCGAAGAGGTCCTTGATGGCAACCCTGTAGCCGGCGAAGGGCCGGGGGTCGTCCCAGTAGTATATGCGTGACGGTACAGGGATCATGGGGTCCCAGAACCGGGGCTGGAAGATCTCGACGGGGTTGAAGCTGCCCTGCCTGTCGCCGGACGGGTAGGTCCCGTAGATGAAGTTGCGGTAGGAGTCGCGGTAGAGGCGGTAGACCGCGCCCAGCGAGATGGTACTCTCGGAGATGGACACAGCGTAGGGGCCAGGCGGGAGATCAAGCCCCCCGTCTAGCCCGGCGATGTAGTTCACCGCAATCTCAGAAGGTACTGCAAGGGGATCTACAGCGTCAGCTGAGCTTCAACCCTGGCGCCAGCTCGCGTCTGCCGCGGAAAGGAAAAGAGTCACTTACATCCGCTCCTCTCGAGGCTCACGTCCAAGAACAGGTGCTTGGGTGAGAAACTCATGAGGTAGTCGAGGGCGCTGTCGTCCAACCTCACGGGACCGGGACCCGTGGTGGTGGCGTTATTCACGATAAGGACGCCCTCGAGGAAGTCCTCGGTGAACACATCGTCGCCCTCGAGGTATCTCTCGATGACGGCCTCGAGGTAAGCGCCCGTGATGACGGTCTCCGCGTCGGCGTAGATGACGGTGAAGGGCACCACGGAGCTCGCTACACTGGCCGAGACGGAGAAGTCTCCCTTCAGCACAGCCTTCGGGTGGCGGACGTTGGCGAGGTAGGTCACATTCCCCAGGCCGAAGGCTACGTCGCCGTAGGTCGTCGTCTGGACGTGTCGCCAGGGCGCGCGTTTAGTGGTGGTGGTGGTAGGGAGTGCTAGGGCTAGCGAAGCGCAGACCAGGAGCTCGGTCCATGAGTGGTGAAGGAGCCTCATCTTGAGTAAGTGCCTGCGTCCCACTCTCGCTAGCAAGCAAACCGATGCCGACTTGGACCTGATGAATCCGCTGTGTGGTTAGTAGGGCCGCGCGCAGTCCATTATATATATATATATATATATAATCTGAAGCGTCAGAATGTATAGGAACGATGATATGCATCACCGAGGTCGCTTGCATGTAGTCATACCCATGTCTAACGGTTCCACCGCCGGCCTGCCTCCCTTATCATCGCAGGAGGAGGCCAGAGTTCGCCCTGATTGGGCCAGCAGAGGTGCCGTAGTATTGCGACTTGGATGTAGCATAGCTCTAGAGGCTCGGCACCTGGAGACCGATTATCATCCCCCCTCTAGCGAGTATCCGGGATTCTTCGCATTAAGCCGATGTGCGGTGATATCGGTAGCAGATACGACCCGGCCGCGGTGGGGAGCGGTGTAGTAAGAGGGGCTTGGAGACAAGAGAACATCGACCCGCGCGGTTAGGACAAGGTCGGCGGAGGAGCTGAGGGGATCTCTCATCAGGGCCCCCGCCAGACACGCACGTAATCCAGTGGTGTATAGCGGGATCCCATTAAGATGCAAGGCATCATCGAGGGTATCTGAAGAGAAGGACCCAGGTTGACTTATTAGCTCGGCATGTACTACTTATAGGCATTCTTGATTTCGGTGCCCGAGTGGGCTATCGCGTGAATGTTCAGGGTCGGTCGGCAATAAAGTCAATTAGGCCAAATAAGAGGAGAACATACCTAATTACTATTGTTGTGGTTGAGCTAACTGACCTTGCGACAGATAAGGATAGCCGTGCTATATAGCTAGTTACGTTATTAGCATTATCTATAGTGGATTTCACCGACGAGCATGAGGTACGGGTTATGCAGCTACCTGGGTAGCTATAGCTGAGGGTTCTTGGCTATCTGCTACTACCACCATCCATATATGAGTCAACACAAATAAGCCAGCGGATGAACACCACCACTTCGACAGGGTCGAAGCGCAATGCCCGCAACCTTACCAACCATCCGGCAGGATCCAGAGCCGGATACCGGAACCGGCACTATCGCGCTAACATCTCAAGCGTGAAAGAAAGAATGACAGTGGGAATATACCCGTGATATCTCCATTCTCACATATCTCGGTTTAAAATGGCAATTACAAAGTCTTTGTATTTCCAGCTTTACGCGGCGACCACTCTGGTAGCGTCGTACGTAGCCGTCTATCTTATAGCTAGCCATCCACTTCGTCTACAGCCCTCTCACATCTTTGGCCCCCAAAATCCATACTCCCAAGCGACCGTAGTACAGATGCCCACATTCACATGAAGTGCCTATTACATGGTGTGGTGTGGCTTGGTTTGGCTAACGCAACGCGACGACGTCGAATGCCAAGTTGCCTTGCCGTTCCCGGTTGTCAAGGCGACTGCGACCCATAGACATGTCTTCTCGACCGTCGAGGCTTCCGGCTCGAGTCTTGACTTCCAAAAGCGGATGACATCGCGCGGCAACCTCCTTTAGAAGGGGCAGGTCCATGCGAGCTCAGATCTGAAGCGCCATTTACAAATTTCTCCGGTCTCATTTGAAAATCTATCGCCCGGCCTTCATCGCGTCACGTCGTCTCTTCTTCTCGGAAACCGCCTTCAGGGCCTGTTTAACATCAGGCTGACCCTCCCACGAGTCAATATCGTAATAGGTGGGGGCGAGTTCCTGCGTGCATCAAGTCAGCTACCTATTCCTACTGGTCGTGAAAAAGGGGTTCGACACTACTTACCAGAAGCCACTCGGGTCTGATGCCGGTGACCGTCCGGACGTACTGTTTTGTCGTCAAGACGAACTCGTTGTAGACGACCCAGTCGTAGTCTGTTTGGAGCACCGTGCTCGGGTGTAGCATGACAGCCTGGTTGTTGTCCTTCATGGTCCGGTATACCTTATTATTCTCCTTCTTAGCTACTTGCATGAAGAAGCCGGCAACAAGAGCACGACGGATGTTCGTATAGTAGTTCTTGTCATGGAAATCGGTGCTGACGAGGCCGATCCCATGTGTATCCATGATACGCTTCAACTGCATACGGACGTTATCTGCGCTGGACAGATGTCGATAAGATAAGTAGTGTTCGTGACACCACTTCTTGGGGTCGTCGCCTCGGTTCATGACGCCCTTGAAAGCATGGAACACGTTTAATAAGGTGAGATGATCGCCGTCCGGATGTCGGAAAAGGTTCTTCATGTCGTCCGCTTCCCGGCGCTTGTTGGCAGGACGGACAAAGACCTGAGGGACGGATAGGAGGGACGTGATCGACAGGATCTCGTTGGAGCACAGGAATTCTGGGCTGTGTATCAACATGACCGCCAGAGTCGGGTCCAACGGGAACTCAGAGGCGAGTGAACCGAGGTCTGTCAACTCTCCCTCGTCATCCAGACAGGCTAGGTAGTTCAGCTCCTCGAGGGCGCGCATCATAGTCTCGGGTGCGGGGGGGTCCATCAGGTCGAAATGAACCAAATCCTGCACGCCAAGCTTCTTGAGCTCCAAGACGGTGTTGGAAAGATTAGACCGGAGGATTTCGGGGTACGTCTGGGGGATAAGCTCGTTCTTAAAAGCATCCTCCGTATAAAGTCTGAAGCACTTTCCGGGCTTCGTTCGACCAGCTCGACCAGCTCGCTGCTGTGCGGATGATCTCGAGATGGCAGAGACCAGCAAAGACTCGACTCTGATGCGAGGATTGTAGATCTTCTGCTTGCTGAAGCCTGGATCGACCACGTAGACAATACCGTCGATAGTCAAACTGGTCTCGGCAATATTCGTCGAGATAATGCACTTGCGTCCTGGTCTGCCACCTTTCCTTAAGGGGGGCGGGGCAGGCTCGAAAATCTTCTGCTGCTGATGAGGAGGCAAGGTTCCATACAGGGGATAGACCTTCATCGGTCCGCAGTCGGTCTCCCTTATCATCTCGTCGACCTCGAGCGAGATCTTACGGCAGGTGTCCTCAATCTCCTCCTCTCCCGTGAGGAACAAAAGGATATCACCCTCATCTTCCGCAGCATGGATTTGCAGGACGGTGCGTATCGCGGCTTCGACGTAATCCTTCTCGGGCTCAGGGGTGTAAAAAATCTCGACGGGGTGCGTTCTACCCGGAACAGCCAGGAGGGGAGCATCGTAGAAATAACGCTGGAACTTCTGTGCATCGAGAGTAGCAGACATGATGATGATCTTGAGCTCCGGTCTTCTGCTGGCGATCTGCTTGAGCAGCGCCATCAGGATATCGGTGGCAAGAGTACGCTCGTGAGCCTCGTCTAGAATGATGCAGCTATATCGGGACATCTCGTGGTCGTGCATAGCCTCCCTGAGCAGCATACCGTCTGTCATGTACTTCAGGATGGTTCGAGGGCCCGTCTTGTCCTCGAAACGAATACTATAACCGACTTCCTCGCCCAGGTTGACGTCAAGCTCATCGGCCACACGTTGAGCTACAGACATGGCAGCAACTCGTCGAGGTTGGGTACAGCCAACGAGCTTCCTTTTGAGGTGGGGGAGTTCGTCGTAGAGAACATACTGTGGAATCTGTGTTGTCTTTCCCGAACCTGTTTCACCGACGAATACGAGAATCTGCGTCTTGTGGTATAAGTCAAGGAATTCTTGCCTTTGCTTATGGACAGGAAGGTTGCGTCTCGACTCGAGGATGGCGAAATATTGCTGAGAGTGCGGCTCTCCGGTGAAAGGATTGTTGTCCGCATTCTCGGCATCGAACGCCTGCTTTGCGGTTGTCTGGCGACGCGTGAAGCTGTGAAGTGGTGATCCCTCGGGATGACGGCCGTCGTTGCTGTATCCATCCTTCTTGTTCTTATACTCATCCATATGCGCCAAGTATGGGTTGTACTTAGTTTCCCCATTCTCGCCGTCTTCCGACTTGATGCGCTTCGGGGGCCCATCGATCTCCGGAGAGCTCATGCGCTTCCTGGAGCCTTTGTCCGCCTTGTCGCTGTTTGATGACATCGTGTATTGAAATAACCCGCGGTGCCCCCTAGGTTGGGCGATAGGAACAAGACACGGTTGGGATGGGAGGCTAAGGTTGAGGTTGAGGTTTTGCGAGCGAGGCTGAGGGAAGAAAGAAAGAATTAATGTAAGTGAATGAACGGATTGGAAGCCTTCCAGAGCAAGCGCCATCAATCAACAGTCAAATGCCCGGGACTTTTTTTCTGGTGGAAATGATTGGCCCCTCTGACAAATAGATCGGACTGCGGCGACTTAGACTAAAGGGCGAGAAGCTGATAACGATAAGAACCGTACACTGCCACACAAGTAACTGCTTTATCTCTGTCCCTGCAGCAACTCATATCACCATTTACTGTAGACTTATATAGCATCATGTAGCCAAGAAACTACAAATGCTGCTGAATGCTTAAATATTTAGTAAAGGCTTCCTAATAAAAAAGGGCGCGAGCAATCAATAAGCATGAACCGTCCTTCCTTATATCAACAACGCCTCTTGACCTGCAAGACCAAACTCCAGCCCCTTTCCTTTCCGTATGGAGCCCTCGCCGCGTCCCTCAAATCCTCAAACCAAGCGGAGGCTCCCTTTTCCCCATGCAATGATGAAGTGAGTTTTATAGATTACACTGCAAGTTGACTCCGTCCACCCTGTCATAGCGCCTTTGGATAAGCTGAGGAGGGTTGGAAAAGATTAAAAGGCCAACGTGGGCAGTGTATAAGTCCACGTGAGATGATGAACTCTTCCGCCTATATTGAACCGAACCGGATACTACCTACTACCGTAAGCGCATTTCTGAATGCCTTGAGTAAATGCCCCGAAATGCAGCATAGGTGCAGGAATTGTGTGGCCTTTGTCATAACCATCAAGTACGAATCCTTTATGTGGCATCATTCGCGGAGTATGCAAACTAGACGAGCTTCCTTTTTGCTAACCGCGACTTGACGGGCTCTCATCCAATGACCTATGTAACGCCCTCGGGGTATCAAAATGTCAGGCATTGCTCAGACACCGCAACCATTCGGGGAAAATGAGTCGTTGACGTGATGGAAGACGGGACGGCGAATAATCTCCGGGGAGCAGTGTGCTGGGCATATCTGCGAACCTGTCAAGCTTCACTCTGCCGAAAACTTGTCGACTAAAGAGGTACGACGGTAGGGTGACCTTCTGTACATCCCCGAAGTTTAAAGCGGATGGTGACCGCAGATCTGCCATGATGGGTGTGCAATCTCCTCCGCCACGTTTAGTGTAGAACGTTGGCTTGATATGGCCAGTAGCGTCGGAAATTGTCGCTCGCTCGAGAGTGGGATATTTAGCTAAGTATCTATCACCATGAGACTGCGCTCAAAGCTAGAACTGTCAACACGGTTAAGTCTCCAAGGGTCCACTTAACGTTAAGTCGACCAAGTCTCCAGACGTCTCGAAGCAAGGCGCGCCTTTGGAAAAGCATGCAATCGCGGAATATATCTTAGATAGAACGGCTCTATGCTCTCAGTCGTAGCAGGTTCAGCCACGTCCTCATGCCACCCCCCATCCTTTATTTATGCGAGCCGCACACTATTCCCGCAGATTCGCTGAACGGCAACTGCCCGAGCCTAGTTAGCATACCGAGGTCGCACCGATCATTGACGTGCTTCCCATGCTGTGGGAGACGTGTTTCACAATCCATGCGCCATTCGCCTAACACAATTTCCATAACAATCCCGCTCTCTCAAAATCGTTCGTTCAAGAGAACAGGCTTCTTGTGAGAATCCTTCTACCAGCACGAGCCACTCGCTTTAATTGCATTCATGATGATATTTTCAACGAGCTCCATGGACTCCTCTGAGACTTCTGGTATCTCTCTTGTAGGAGCTGGAGACAGTTCGGCAATCACCGGTTTGGCGGAGGTATGTTGTGTGGAAATGTCTGGTACGGCCTGTATATGGCCCGGTTGGGTGGATGCTGGCGAAGGCTGTTGTCGCTGTTAGGCACTGTCTGCGGATATTTCTGCCAGAAAGGTCCGCTTACATTGCTGGGCTGGACCCCATGATCCAGCGGGTGCCTTGAAAGCCCGGTTCCAATATCGATTAGCGAGTTGGGGATTGGCGCTTGGGCGGGGACAGCAGTAGAGCCGAAAGGGTTAGAACCAGGCGGAGGCGGCGTGTTCAGGTACGTCCGGGAAGTAGAACCAGGTGTGCCCGTGGGTGACGTGCCTATAGGTGACATCGAATAATTTACGAGAGTAGTGGGATTTGCTGTCGGCGTGGTTGCAGTCGTACCTGGAGGGTTTGGTGATGGGGTGGTTCCGGCTGATGTCTGCTGCATCTTCCGGAGCGTTTCCCACGGTCGCGGTGGAGGCACATATGTTCGTTTCGGAATTCTTGCAGATTGTGAAGTTCCATCCTCCTTAATCTGCTGCTTCTGGTCAGTACTCGGGGCTGGTGTACTAGTCACTGGTTGCTCAGCCGCTGTGGGAGACGGAGCCGAAGTTCCTGTCATCGTGACTAAAGGTGGAGGTACCCGGTTCGTAGACTGCGCCGAATTTTGATGCCGCTCCCGATAGGCTTTCATCTCTGCATCAATAATCATCTGTCTCTTTACCATCTCCTGCCGTACATGAGCCTGCAGTGCGGGGTGTAGGTTGGATCCATACACTTGACCAAGATCCCAGGAGTTCAAAGAAGCGGCCGCCGGAGGGTGTTGCTCCATTTTTACCGGGGGTCGTGATGGTGTGCTCGGTGGCGGCTTTGACGGGTATCCCTGATGATTAGGTTGGGTATTGGCGGGTAGAGGCGATACGGTGGCCGGCTGTGGTGTATGAGACGGGGGAACTGGCCAAGGTGCATTGTATGTTTGATTATTCAGGTTGACATGTTGCGGGTTTCCAAAGGCAGGCGATGGGGTCGGCGTGCTGTTGGTTAATTGGTCTTTACTGAACGAATAACGTGGGGTAGGCGGCGCTCCGGCGTTGGTATTGCTCATTCCTATTGACGGCCTCTTTATGCCGAATAGAGCATCCGGAGTCCTCATCAGATGGGCTCGAAGGTTGCCCTCGTAACCGTTCGTGAAGCCGCCCCACGGTGCATATGGTGTCCGGTACTTCGTCGAATCCCTGGAGAAAGTACGGGTTAGTAATGCCAATGAATGGGTGATGAGGGAATCATACCTATTGTGATGCACTTGGAAAAAGGCGTACTTCTGCAGAACACACGGGCGCGAGGGTTTGTTCGCACTTCCGAAGTTGGCTGCCTGCGGCTGAACCGCCTGGGAATGGACCGTAGTGCTTTGACTAGATGCGGATGAAGAAGGCCTGATGGCAGACGAAGTCATAGGCGTGGTGAATGACTTTGTAGACGCAGACGAGCTCGACCTGGCTCGAGCTTGAGCTTGGAAAAGCTGGCCATTCTGCGGAGACGGTGACGGGCCAAGTCCAGGTGGCTGTGTAAAACCGTGGCTGAATGGTGATTTATTGTTCGTCTCAAATCGACTGGACCCAAACGAGAATGACGAGGTCCTAAATCGCTGGTCTGTGCCATACGGCAGGGACGGACCCTTATGTAGGTTAAGCGACTGGCTGTTCCTTGTATGCCCACTTTGTGGTGCTGAAGCCCGTGAAGCTTGTGGAGTTTGCGACGGCTTAGCTTGTGATGGCTTAGTTTGCAAGGGCTTGGCTTGCGAATGCTGGACGTGCTTGAATTGAGGTTGAGGGTCAGGGTGGGCTTGCGACGGTTGGGCTGGTGGAGCCTGCAGCCTAGCAAGCTCAGGCTTCGCAGGTGCAGGCTTCGCCGGTGGGGTTTGGGGTGTGAAGGTGGTCGTCGTGTAAGTAGGCTTCGGAATAAACTGCTGGGCGGTGAATAGCGAGGACTGTGCCGTGGACTGTGGTAAGGGCTGCTGGAACGTAGTTTGCGAGGGCTTCGGTACGAACTGCTTGGCGGTATATGGTGAGGGTCTTGGCATGAACTGCTGAGATGTATACGGAGAATGTACAAACGAAGGTGTAATGGGGTTCTTAGGTTTGTACTCGTACGGCTTCTCCGTCCTGGGTTGGCGGGGACCTGCTGGTATGTGGGCGCCAAATGTTGCCCGGTACGGCTTGCGAGGTTGAGGAGCGGGGAATGGGCGAGGAATTGTGTCCAGGAAATTGCTCCGGGGATTGTGCCTAGGTTTCCCGGGGTCCTCCGTGTACTGAGCCCGGGCCTCCGTTGACTTGCGTCCGAGGTAAAACCAGATCTGATTTTCTTTCGAGAAGTCCACCTTGGCCTGGTCTTTGTTAGTGCACTTGTAGGAGTTGAATTCAGCCCAAGTAAACCCGTCAACGAAGGGTGAGTCAGCCCGCGGAAGCTCTTCCGTCTGTCTCTTAGTAGCATTAATGTGCTCCTTCGCCTTGCGTGAGGTCGGCATTGGAATGGCATTAGGCGACGCCTTCGGTAGATGCAGGTCAGCCGGATCTGGCAGCAGGAGCCACTTCCATTCAACCTCAACTCGATCCCTAATGAACGTTAGCATTGGTAGCGCCGTGTTACTGATGGTCTTGTAGGCTTCGCACCCATTAGGAATTATGTCGACAAGGAATGTCTCTTCATCCGCTCGGTTCTCAACGACAACACCAGCAAAAATCTCGCCACGGTAGTACTGCAACTGGCATATGTCCCCTTTCTTGAGAGCAGCAGCAGCTTGGCGGGTCTTCTGGCAATCGTCCAAAGCATTGCCGTCTCGTTTCTTTTCTCGTTTCGTCCTGTGAAAGCGGCAGCTGAATTCGAAAGCTTGCTCCTTATATTCAGTGCCGTCTTCGCCAAATATAGGAACCTCGCCCTCTTCGACGAGCACTCCGGCGGCCGCTGCACACGTGGCGTGATAGGATCTGGCGCACTTTTTCTGAGAGCATTGGAAGCAAGCGCCCTTCTTGGATCGGCAGTACAGGCACTTGAGGTCCAAACGGGCTTTACTGATGTTCGCCACGTTCGCAACAACCTCTTTGTCGTCAACCGTTTCGATCCACGTTTCAGGACCATACAGTGCACAAATGCGATGAGCCTTGCGGCCATCGTCGGTAGGTAACATCTCTGTGCCGGGTATATCGTGGGGGCAGAGGCAGCAAGGAGGTTCGATGTGAGTCTTGACGCGGAGCCGTATCTTCTTAACCTTTCGTGCTCCCTTCCGATCTCCCTTTTCGCCCGTGGCACGCTTGCGTTTCCGCCCAGTCTGCTTCAACGCGACCATATCATTGGTTGCTATGCCGCCATCGAGTTCATCATCCTCGTCTTCTTCCTCTTCTTCTTCTTCGTCGTCGTCGCTATCGTCGTAGTCGGTTTCCTCGCCACGCAGCTTGCGCTCTATTTCGTAGACGTCCACCCAAACACTATCCTGTGCCTGGGCGCATTCGCATTTCTTCGCAATTTTGCCCATGGGTAGCCAGGAATCCAGGGCGAAATTGACAGCTTCGGCGCAGTTGTAACCTAGGTTGTAACCAGAATGGTAACCGTAAGGGTAAGTGACGACGAACTCCCCAGGATAGGAAACGCACTTGTTGACCTTGATGTTGAAGTATTGCTGGAGATGGTTTGGTGAGATCAAGAAGGCTTTGTGGCGAAGGAATTGGTCACAGGCTTTTGCATCCGTGGGCCAGATGCTCTTCATGGCTGCCTCGAACCGACGGGCATCGCCCTGCGAGATACTGTACCATTGCTTGGGAGCTCCGAAATGGAGGTAGTTGATACTATACAGATCAACATCTTCAAGATGCCATGCGAAGGTAGCCTTCCACATTCCGAGATAGAGGTAGGCGGTATTGACACCAGGCACCTTGGTGCCGAGTACGTCGAGGAGGTTTGGAAGTTTGTTGAGATTCCAGATTTCGGTGCTTTCATCGAAGAGAGTTCCCGGAAGGTCGGCGCCGTACAAGGGAGGCGCATAGGTGAGCGTCTTCCAATATGTGCGTTCTAGCTCTTCGCATCTCTCTGGCGTGTAGTCCGATATATCCATTTTATAATCGAAATCCTTGAACGCCTCCTCGTCGATTCTGGCCGACGCTTCACGCCGTGCATATTTCCTTCGGGCAGATGTAGACTGTGTCTTTTCTTTGGAGGACAGCCTAACTCCGCCCATCCGACCAACCTTTGGCATATCGTCTTCGTCTTCGTCAACGGGTGCACCTATCTCTTCCTCGACCGACTCGACGATGTTTTCGGTCGGTCTCGGTGAGACAGGCGTCATCGGCCGTTCTTCGGAGTCCGCCGCATTATCCTTGGCAGAGCCTCTCTTGCCTCTACCACGACCACCTCGTCCGCGTCTCCTAGAGCTTGACGACGATCGGGTCGTAGCCGATGCAACAGCGGCCCTGGTTCGGGGGGCAGCTTTCGGCTTCTCCTGCTGGGCACGTCTCTCACCTCGCCTAGCAGGAGGCTGATGCTCACTCTGGTCACAGAGCTGGCGCCATTGTGGCAGGTTGTACGATCGCTGGTGCAGGATGTTGACTTGTCTATAGGTACCATTGGAACCCATGATCTCTTGCTTGATTGGCTGTCTGACTGTGACCTGCTTGACCAGATCATCCAGAGCAGGGAGCTTGTCTTTCCACTCTTGAGGAGGAATGACCTTAATGATGCCGGATTTCATACCATAGCAATCGACCTTTTCCATCTGCGATCGTACATGTCAGCCGTAGTGTAAACGTGACGAGGGCGGAATTGCGCCGAGATAAACATGGACAAAGAACAATAGACGACGGGCGAAAGCGACATACGAATTTCTTGAAGTCCTTGAATTGGTGCATGGTCGGCTTAAAGACGGGGACAGTCCCCGACCAATGATCGGGAAAGACATCGCCGATGTCTTCTTCCTCTTCTTTGAGCGTAGTAACCGGGGAAGTGGTTGGCGGTTGAGCAAAGTCGGCAGTGCGATCCTCCAAGTCGCTGAGGTCCGAGTCATCGCTGCCATCGAGTTTCATCGCATTATTACTATCGGGGGGAGAGTGAAGACCGATGGGCTTCTGTGCACCATTACCACTCTGCTTCTCATCCGTCATGATTCCGTCGTCTTTCATAGCTACGTCGGCTGGGTCAATATGGCCGGATGATTCACCTGCTATCTCGCTGTGAGGACTGTGAACCACTTGCGGCTGCTGGGGATGATCGGGCGGCGCCATTACGGCGGTCGCATCAGTCGACATGGTGCCGGTGGGCTACATGCGATCAATCGTTAATTGGCTCTCGACTTTTATTTAATCTTCTCCAGCGACCACCGCAGGGGCAAAGAGAAAACGGGGCCCAAAGGGTCGAATTCGCAGGTTTTGCTAGATTAGAATTGATAGCAGCTGTAAAATAAACGCATGTACGGCGGTATATGGTCGTTGGATGGACCTATTATTTATTGTAAGTTTGGCTGGGTCAGTCTTGGAGGTGTCGTGCATCAGTCAAGTCAGGCAGTGGATTGAGTGGAGGGAGGTACTGGCGAGTTGTAACGGGGGAGCTTGGAAGCTTGGGGGGTTTTGGGGACTTGGAGGTTTGGGGTATGGGTGGCGGCGGCAGGGCGGCAGGTGCAGTACGCCGGGAGCTCAAGTGCGTCTGTGCAGGCACGTAACCGTACATGTACCTCTAGGCTCTAGGTACCTTCTGTAGAGCTGGTAGTCAGAACCTTGGAACTTGCTTTAGCGGATCTCTCGGTTATTTTGTGGGGAGGATCTGGGCTTGGATCGTTCGATGCGCAGATTGATAACAGTGAAGTCCCCGTCTGCATAAGTGCCCAGGTGGTAATGACCAGTGGCAGGACCATACCACGCAATATGCGAGTTATGCAATCTCTCTGCGTGAAAGGGGCTTGAGGGGAGAAATGAATAGGTACGTGTATGTCAAACCGTCCAGGGTGTTTTTTAATCAAATCATGTGGCTGGCTGGGTTTCATGTGAGGGGTCGCTTCATTTCAACTTACTTCCGGATGAAATATTCGTAATGTCGATGTGTAATATTGGTTGTCGAATTCTTGAGGTAGCTGAGATGCTCTCGAGTTGGATGTCAGCCGAAACAAATTAAATGGACTGAGAGGAGACAGAGATCAAGCTTTTCTTATCGGTCGGTGCTGTACTGCAAAAGCTCCGATGCTATGCAGCAGAGTTCGTCGAATGATGACCTCTTGGAAACTTAAAATAGTTAAGTAGATTATGCGCTAGTCCAGATATGAACATGGACTCGGCCGCCCCAGTTGTCATCTCCTCCACTTTAAGATGCATCCATTGGCACAAGCCGGAAATCCCGTTCACCTTGGAGTTCATAACAGACTACAGTCAAGTAATTATTCCAGACAATCAGTAGATTCGGGATACAGAAATTGCAAGTCAAACCCTTACTTGTGCTTAACTCATATGAAAATACGTAGGCATTATAGTAGTATGAGTACAAACTCGGGTATAATGGAGCTTGTCTATCATCGATTGATTTTCACGATCCATTCATAGTCGATGGTGATTGACCGGGAAGCCCCCCTGTCACGGGTCGTCTTCGCTGCGTGCAGGACGGGAACTTCAGCCTCAATCTTGGCACCTTCCATCTATAAAAAGTAATGGAACGCCAACACGCACCAATCCCCTGTCGTCTCCTACCTCCCCCGTGGAGTGATATTGAGACTCCGCTTCATATATCTTCCTAGGGAGGTGTGAAAATCATGCTTATAAAATTGGGAAGCTACTCGTGATATAATCACTACGTGTATACGATAGCCAGTGTCTCTCATGGATAACTGCGTTGAGTGTTGCTCTAAGAGCGTTGTGGGATTTTGGGGACGCGGCTATTGGTGCGGAGGGTGGTGGTAATGTTGGAACCCTGGTGTAAGACCCGTTATCGACACTGGATCCGCTTGATTGGGCGGCGTCATGTCTTGTAGATTTCGGGCTGCACGTTGCTTCACGCTAGTAATTGTTGTCCCTGGAGCTAAACGAGATGCTCCTTCTCTAATGGGAATATCCTAAATTCATCTAAGCATTCGGTATTACTGAGTTGTAAGCGCGAGGTCTATCCTAAATGGTGGGTTTTGATCCGAGGCCTTGCTGACAAGCGGTGACATGAACCGGTACCTGCATGGAGAATCAGCATCCGAAGGTAACAATAGCTTCCGGGTAAGTATTTACTGGTTTATCGTTTCTCTATCTGTCAGGGTGGCAGATGTTGATGTCCGTTATAGGATACAGCAGATTGTAGTAGGAGAGCTCATGGCGCAGCCTGGAAAGGGGGAGCGAGTATGCTTGCTCTTCGGCTGTTATTCCCCCGAGGATTTCTACGGCTTGTTCGTCTTCCGCCTTAACCATTGGTTTGATGTGATTGGCTTAACGAAGCATATAGTCCCGGAGATATGACTTATCGAGGAGAGAATTCAGATACAGATGACTACTTCGAAGGTAAAACTTAATATCTCCTGAATTTAAGATGAAATACAGAAAGCAAACGCAATGGATTTGTTGTTTTACACTACATCCATGCGTTCATATGCCCTCATTTCAAGTGCTTCAATGTTATGACGGCATCCTGTTCGAAAACAGGGCCTCTGTTTGAAGCCTATCGCGAGAGCTGACCAGCTTCTGCAACAATTGATAAAAAAGACGGCCTAGAAACGCAAGCATACTGCTCCCTATGCCTCTCAGGGGATACAGATGGGTCCGCATCCCTGATGGGGGATCCCATATGAAGTGCGAACAATGCCAAGTGTAGAGGCAACAGAAGGGTTTGCGGGCTGGCTCGGTCAACGAAAAAGCGAATAAGTAGTTCTAGTAAACGACAGCGTGGACCAATCAGATACCGACCGAATTCGTCAATCATTCAAGAGGGAGGCAGCGGCAACTCCCATAGATGAACGTGTGACCAATGGCGGCTCAATAATATCAAAGAGCACCACATGCGCTATAAGCTTATCCAATCTCCCAGTAAAATAATACGCGTTCCATCTCTCATCATTATCGGGAACTACGACGAGGCAGAGACGAGACTTCATCCACCTGAACTCCGCGGGACAGTGCCTCACCCTTCATCTTGGGAATAAAGCCCTTCCTTGCGTATCCACTCGGCCATTCGGTCACTCACGAGGGTCCTCAGCGTATCCCAATCCTGCCCGGTAACAGCGTCTCTGGCCTTGGTGCTGCTGATAATCGGGTCGCTGTCCCCGCGGCCGTCCACCATCTCCACCCTCTGCGCCCACTCAGTCCTCCCGCCGATCTCGGCCAGCCCGCCGCCGTGCCGGAGCCCGTCCAGGTACTTCCGCTGCTCCTCGGCGTCGCCCCAGCCGGCATTCGGGCGCATCGTGACCCTGAGGCTCGACCGCGCGAAGAACCGGTCCAGCGCGGCGGCCATCGAGCCGCCGGCGTCGTAGTATCTGGGGTTGAATATGCGGATCAGCGTGTCGAAGCCCGTGAGGTAAACCTGCTCCGCCGGCGTCTCCGGGTCTCGCGCGCTGCGCGGGTAGAAGTCGCTCGTGGCGACCGCCGTGGCTTTCGAGTGGAAGTACGGCTCCGTGGTCACTGCGACGTCAATCCCGACGTTCCCGAGGTCTCCTCGTGAGCTCATCGCGAATAGCAGGTCCTGCGCGAAGATGTACATCATCGCAAGACGCTGCGGAAACGCCGCCGGCTTCGGCGCCTTGTCTGCATTGCTGGTCGCAAGTAGTAGTAATATCCGAGAGTTTTCAGAGTAACGATTGTCAGCCACTGCGGATATGGCCATGTGCTGGTGCCCGAGTGTAGGCGGGTTGAATGATGAATCGAGGACCAGGAGAAATCGCGGCTGCGACGGTGGTGGTAGGGGTCCAAGCTCGTTCACCGGCGGTAATGAGCATAGTACCCGGAATGTTGCTTTAGAGAGCTGAAAACTCTCGAGAGCTCGTGTGAAAAATGAGACTAAGTTTTCAGGAAACGCATAGGCGATATGAGATTTACAGCCGGACATGGCCATCGTCAGCCGAATCAGCTAGTTCTTGGACTTGCGAGTTTCCCAGAGACACAAGGGGAGTTGTAGGTAATTCCAGTTTCCGTCTGCACTTTCTTAACGCCCTGAATGGGGATTCAATCAAGTAAGTTACTCAAGATATGGGATCGTAAGCATATACTCGTGCAGTTTGTTGTTCCCTACAAGATATACGTTGTGACATCAGCAAGCAGACCTACCCAGGTACCAAGGAGGACAATGGGAAAACGCCAAGAGGCGACGGAGCCTCGCTTCCCGGATGGGGACCCCGCTTACTCCGCCCGCATAGATGGGTCTCGAGTTTCCGGCAGGCAAGTGCACGAGGTACGAATCTGCGGATGACCGTACCGAATATTTCCGTACGGTAGTATCAGCTAAGGGAAAGTCGACACTGTAGCAAATAGAATTTACTGCTTTAACCCTACTCTTAATAACGGATCCTCTGCCTGTTCTATTGCCCTTGATACACTATGGCCCCACCTATATCCGAAATTCTCAGTAACAGCTAACTGACGCGTTACCTTATAAGGGAAGTGGCAGTGGTTTTAGGCATTCTTATTGGTGATATTATGATATTAGTTGGAGTTTCGGCCATAAGATGCAAAGAATTTGTTAGAGGTGCTGCCATTTCGCCGTCCGTCGGATAGAGGAAAATACCTTGAAGTATGACACTGCCCGCTTTGACCCAGTGACCGAAATCGTTCCTAGTTTTGGCGTCGCTCTCCCTCTAGTTGAGGGGGTAGTTACTCGCAAATAAAGGCCATTACCACATTCGTAGCATCTACACGGGAAGCTTGCAGATCGATCACAAAGCCGATCATCACATTCTAACATGATATCCAGGACGAATCTGCTACTCGCTTGATGTCAGACACAAGAGCGAAAAGATGTCCTTTGAATAGTATATACGAACACGCGTTGGCGTTGCTAAAGGTAAAAGTATGTATTGATGCTACAGCATGCGGGGAACAAACGGGAAGGGATTCGTGCCGGTAATATGAGCCCGGCATTTATCATGCTATTGCCCTTCCGCATAAGAAACTTATCCCTTCTAGTAATTCACCGGAGGCAAGATGATGAGTCGTGATATTACTGATGACCAACTGTTAGTCTTATTTCAAGGTAGTCACAGGTCCCTGCGTGTTCATGGTTCCGGTGCCACTCACTGATATGCATCATTAGGTGAATTCGACAAATTTATTCCCGGCTCATGTCTCGATTTCCTCCCTCGGCGTTCATCATGGGTTGACCAACGTATACCTGGAATGCGTATCGTATGACGCCCCGTGGTTAAAGTCAAGGTGAATTCTCCGTGATTAGCGTATTTCTGGTTCCCTCATGAAGTCGGGTACGCTGAGCCCGCCGTCTCCAGGAACGTGCTTTTTTGCATTCGCTTTACGGCGCCGGACTTCCGCGTCATGCTTCAACGCGGCATCATTATCGTGATCGTGGATATTCATGCTGGCCATTCTATCTCGGTAGTCATCGATAGCTTCCACAATATCGTCGACCGGGTTATTGACGGCGGTGTCGGCACTGTCGTCCAACGCATAGACCTTGACTCCGCGGATATGAGTATCCTTTCCATTTTGGTGGTTCTCAAGGACAATAACGCGGACAAACCAACAACAGAGCGAATTGCCATCTGGGCCGCCACCTGCTCCCGCAATGGGGACGTCGATCCAACCCTTGGGCACACTCAACTCCATCGTGGTGAAGGGAATAGTCTGGTTTGGGCCGAAACCTGCAGTGATCTGGATCTTCGTTGGCGTATAACTTTCATCGAGCTCATAGTCCAGGTAAAGTCGCAGGGCACGAATCTCAACGCGCTTGATGAAATGAATGTTCAAGCGGTGCGGTTGAGGACCATCAGATCTAGGCCCTTGTCAGTATGGTCAATTATGTAGGGGGATCTATGGTCCGAGGTACCCACTGCCAAAACTGGTTCACGTCGTCGTCACGGAGCTCCTTAACGCCACATCCAGGCTTGTAGCTGCTCACTGTGAAGCTAGCAAGGTTGCTGATCTCCTTCAAGCCGATTGCAGAGGCATCAAAAGGAGTCTCTTCCCCTTCGTGAGCATCGTCCTCATTCTCAGCGCCTTCATCACCGTCAGCGGCATCGGCATCAGCGTCGTCCTCTGCTTCATTCTCGCCCCCCTCAATTTCAAAGTCATCGTCGTCATCATCGTCGGTCCTATCAGCTGATTCCGAATAGTCAGACTCGTATGAAAGAGGAGCATCGAATGGATTATCTTCTCGTATGTAAATCTCATCTTGCTCTCGAAGCCGCCTGCGACCTCTGCTCCTTTCAACGGGGGAACCAGTGTGATAGGTAGCAGGATATCTTCTGGATGATGCCATGTCTTCTTATATGGAAATCCGGCAGTGATTGAGAGGAATTCGGCATGACCAAGGAACATAGCAGATTGAACAAGGGACCTGAGGTGATGACAGAGAAGGCTGACAAAAACCCAGACTAACCTTGAGGCGTCGCGAGGTTCCACCGGTCAGTCGGTCGTGTGCGTGAATCAGAAGCATTGAGCAGCTCCCAAGGACTTGCACCTGCAATCCTAAAATTTGATGCCTGGTCAGGCGTAACTGCATCTTGAGCTGCGTGGTCCGGCCTCAGCAGACGTCGTCGAAATTCTTCTTGTTGTTGGCGTAGCAGAGCACTATTTGGGAAATCCCCACTAGACTCACGACCACCAGGTTGTCGCTCCATGCTGGGTAACGAGGAGATGGATATTGGAACAGGGTATCATTAGGATTACTACTTTGCGATATCTTTCTTAGGTGATAAAATAGAGCTTATCGTAAATTTTATACAGCAGGCTGCACCCGGCTTGAATGTCGATTATGAGCAATTCAAACTCAACGAATTCGATGTGACGCCAACTACGATACGCACGTACATAGGTATGTATGTACATATTGAAGGTTACCTATCCAACGGGATTTTGGTACATTCTTAGCGTCTCCTCTCTACCCGATAAGTCAATTAACCGCTTTATCATATTATACTATCCGATACAGCGCTGCGGCTCTAACTGGAAGTCGTACAGTGAATTGAGCGTTCTATCTGAATTTCTCTTAGTCCGAGCATTAAACATGAGGCTTTCAATGTCTATCTCCGTTTAGCCCCCGATCTCAGCCTCGTCAGAGCTATTATCTGCAAAGGGCCGCGAATTTCTGCCTACTAAGTAGGTAGTTGTTCAAGGCACTCTTCTCCTTCCTTGAAATTCTTTTCACATATTAGAGCTGGCAGCAGAACCTCTCGCTATCAGGCTTGGTTCAGCTATAAGAAGGCTGTCCGCATTGGCCTTTCTGTTCTCTTTGCTGTGAAAGATTTTGAAACAATCCTCGGAGCAGCAATGAATGTTTGACCTGTTTGTCTGAGTTTGTGTCCGAGTGGTTCTAACTCCACATGTTATGGTAATGGCTTAAAACCCTCATGTCGGTCTTCGAAGAGTTCTTTCGAGCATATTCGACCTGTCAATCCTTCTAATCAAAGAATTACCTAAGTTAAACTTCGGTAACTAGTCTCATCAGAGCTCGCCCGGTCTTTAAGACGGGGCAAACACATAACCTCGGCGATGAATATGATTGGGCGGGCAGTGACCCATCAACTCATTCCACCTTCTAACGCCAGCAATCTCATCACCGCTAGGAGGGGCTGGAGGGGTATTATTTCACGTTCTCCTAGCTCATCCTCGAAGCAATCTTCATTTTTCTTTACCGCGTCCACCCGTCGCCACATAACGTCACCGCCGAGATCATCGGGCGAGACCCCTCCTTACCCGTCTTTAGCATCATCTTCACCTGCCAATTCGAGTAACAGGTCGTCTTTTCGATCCCAATCTTCGAGCTGGTCCCACACATCCCAACGTGGGGCTTTTGCTTTACTGCCGCCTCTCTATTCTAACGTTAGACACTTTTCATCAACTTCCAAAACATCCTGTTCAGCCATCATACCGTCTTCTATCATGGCGGACAGAGATATCCTCCCTTCCACGGTCGTCCCCTCGCACTATGACCTCTCTATCAGGTCCTTGCAGTTCAAGAACTGGTCCTATCAGGGCAACGTGGCGTAAGACACATGGCCCTGTCCCTATTTTCGAAATAGATGTTTATGTTGAATAGGATCGACATCTCAGTTGCTCAACCTACTAAGGAAGTCGTACTCAATGCTATTGAGCTTAAGCTGCTCACAGCTAAGGTGACTATTGGACACACAAAAGCCACGCAGACCGTGGAGGCCACGTCGTTCGGTTATGATGAGAAGAAGCAGCGTGCAACCATCACGTTCCCCGAGGAAATCCCAGCCTCTCAGGCGGCCAAGTTGAGCATAACCTTTCAGGGTACTATCAACAACGACATGGCTGGCTTTTACCGGAGCAAGTACAAGCCGGCCGCGCCGGCGGCAGTTTCGGTTCCTCGGGATGACACGTTCCATTATATGTTCAGTACTCAGTTCGAGGCTTGTGACGCTCGTCGTGCATTCCCCTGCTTCGATGAGCCCCGTCTCAAGGCGACCTTCGACTTCGAGATTGAGATTCCCGAAGACCAGGTTGCCTTGTCCAACATGCCGGTAAAGAGCACCTCGAAGACCAAGGACGGGCTCCAACTAGTATCATTCGAGCGGACGCCAGTGATGAGCACTTATCTCCTTGCTTGGGCAGTCGGCGACTTTGAGTATGTCGAGGCCTTTACGGAACGCCGCTATAATGGAAAGCAACTACCAGTGCGGGTATATACAACCCGAGGGCTAAAGGAGCAGGGCCGCTGGGCTCTGGAGCATGCCCCGAAGACCATCGACTTATTCTCTGAGAGATTTGGTATCGACTATCCGCTGCCCAAGTCTGATCTCCTCGCTGTTCACGAATTCACGCACGGAGCCATGGAAAACTGGGGCCTGGTGACCTATCGAACGACGGCTGTTCTTTTCGATGAGAAGACCTCCGATGCGAGATACAAGAATCGTGTAGCATACGTTGTTGCCCACGAGTTAGCACACCAGTGGTTTGGCGACCTCGTCACCATGGACTGGTGGGATGAGCTGTGGCTGAACGAGTCCTTCGCCACATGGGCTGGTTGGTACGCCGTCAACACCTTCCACCCTGATTGGCAGGTTTGGGCACAGTTTGTGAATGAGGGAATGGAGATGGCCTTCAAACTCGATGGTATGCGAGCATCTCACCCCATTCACGTTCCCGTGAAAGATGCGCTGGATGTGAACCAGATCTTCGACCATATCAGTTACCTTAAAGGATGCTCGACGTTGCGAATGCTTGTAAACCATCTCGGCGAGGAGACTTTCCTCAGAGGAGTGGGCGAATATCTCAAGAAGCATGCTTACGGCAACGCAAAGACGGAATCTTTATGGCAAGCCTTGACCGAAGCTTCCGGTACTGATGTCAACACTTTGATGGGCAATTGGATTGAGAAAATCGGCCATCCGGTGCTGACCGTGGCTGAGGAGCCCGGGCAGATTTCCGTTAAGCAGTCTCGATACCTGTCAACCGGCGACGTCAAGCCGGAAGAGGATGAAACCGTTTGGTGGGTACCGCTCGCCTTGCAGGGCCAGGCTGGCAAGCAGGAGGTCCAGCGCTTGGCTCTCACCGAAAAGGATACTACAATCCGCGGTATTGATGACGAGTTCTACAAGTTGAACAGCAATGCTACCGGTTTTTACAGAACGAACTATCCTCCGGCCCGTCTAGCTAAGCTTGGCACTCAGCTTGACCGACTGAGCAATGAGGACAAAATCTCCACCATTGGATCGGCTGCCGATCTGGCGTTCTCTGGTATTGGTTCAACTCCCGCCTTGCTTACCTTCATCAAGGGGTTTGGAGGAGAGACCAACCACTTAGTTTGGGCTCAGGTAAGCATCTAGATAACCCCTTTCTTAGTTCATCTAGAGCGTGACGTCCGGCACTGGCCCGCATTATCGGCTGCAAGCTCTCTACGCTAGTTTCAGGTCTCTCGTGCAACTCACAAACCTTTTTGAACTAAACAGTTACTGACAGTCGATTTAAATAGGTCTTAGACTCCTTCGGCTTGGTGAAGTCCATCTTCAGTGACGATGAAGTGATCAAGAGCGGCTTGGAGAAGTTTGCCTTGAAGCTTATTGGGGACGCAGTAGAGAAGGTTGGCTGGGATTTCCCTGAAAACGAGGATTACCTTACCGGTCTGCTGCGCAAACGATTGCTTCTGAGCGCCGTTGCCAACGGTCACCCTGCGTAAGTCGCACCCCACCCAGTCTAGCATCCGTTGCGGCCTGATTAGATTAGGCTGTGGTGTCTATCTAACCGTTTCCAAACTCGGTCACTAATCTTGTTCGTCAACAGAGCTCTCGAGAAGGCCAACTCGCTGTTCGAAGCCCGGACTAACGGGTCTCCGCTACACCCCAGTCTCAGAACCGTCGTCTACCGTGCTGCTATCAAGTCCAATCCAGCTAAAGCTGTGGAAGCGCTTAGGAGAGAGTGGTATACCACCTCCTCTATTGATGGGAAGGAAGTTTGCCTGTCCTGTTTGGGTCACGTTCGTGACCCCGAGCTGATCACCCAGAGCTTGCTGCCTTTCCTCTTCGATTCCTCTTCCGAGTCTGTGCCTTCCGGAGACATGCACACCCTCGGTAGTTCTCTAGCATCGAACCTGGTCGCCCGTCCACTCCTGTGGCAGTACCTGCAGGATAATTGGGCCAAGGCTACGTCGAAGATGGCCAATCCCGTCGTCCTCGACCGCTTCATCAAGGTTTCGCTGAACAAGTTCACTGACGCGAAGTACGTCGATGAGATTGAGGCTTTCTTCGCAGACAAGGATACGGCTAGCTTTGACCGAACCCTTGAGACGGCCAAAGACGCGGTTCGTGGACGGGCCGCTTACCGCGCGAGAGACGCGGAGGTGATTAAGGAATGGCTCTCTGCTAACGGTTATCTAGCCTAGATACGGATAGGTTAGTTGTGGATAATTGCGTAAAGCAACACCGGAAAGAACACCGGGCAGTGAGACCGTGTAGATAATTTATGTAAATAATCCACTCGCAGTGATCTAGGCGTCTTACTGAAACAAGGCAAATGGGGGCATGCCAGCCATACAACAACGCTCCCCTCTTCGCCGCTGATAGTACCATGCCGGAAATTGACGCCCTGTGATCAGCGCATCCCACGCTACGGCTCGTCTCGCCCCGTCCTTATCAAGTCCTCTTCCATCCTCTCAGCTATGGCCATCACTGCCAGGGAGAACCCGACGTTCGGGAAATCAAACTAGCCCCAAAACCTCTGTCATCCATTAGGGCGCGACGGCACAGCGCTCCACCCCGTACAACCCGGGGACGCATACGCCACAGCCGGGTCCGCAGTCCTCGACCGTGTTGCACTCCATTTCGGTGTCGCACACCGGCGCCCTCGCAGCCACCTCGACCGCCGTATCGCTCAAGAAGCCGTTGTCCTTGCCGCCGATGCCTTTCAACAAGTCAGCGATGGCTTTGCCGAGGCCGCCGAGCGCGCCCCCCCGGGGCTCGCGGGCGATGAGGTCGTGGGGGACCTGGAGCTCGTGAGCGGAGCGCTGCTGCTGGTTAGGTGGGGTCTATGCGAGTGGGCGATGGAGAGGATTTGGATGAGCGCCGGGGGGGGGGGGGGGGGGGGGTGCTTGGGGGGGGCGTGGG